>JARJDR010000446.1:0-17249 GCA_030264135.1 Myllaena sp. GC000078
AAATAAATTACAATTTAATAGTGGTATGATGTGAAATATAAGCATTTTTAATGTTTTTATCCGCCATATTGGATCCGCCATTTTGTTTTTTTGAATTTTTTAAAATGATTTTACATTACTTTCCTAAATGCAACCTGTTCACGAATTTTCATGCAAATCCGTCCACATCTTCGATTTTTGGCCATGTTTTCGGCGTTTGGATCCACTGTGCGGCGCACGAATATTTTGTTGATCTTAGTCATTTTCTCACGGCACACTTAATATCTATCGTCCTTATCGCCGCGCCAGCGAACGGAAAAAAAAGGGCTCAAACTCGAAGTTATAAAGAGTCCTTATCGTTATCCTTATTCAGGTGGATGTATGTATTATGCTGCCGCGTGGACATCATCCAAAGTTTACGGTTATATTTAAAGTTTTTGCATATGGCAGCAGCGAATGCGAAAAGTTTCCGAATGTCGAGAGCTGTACTTAGAACGAATGTTTCTGCTTCCAATAAAGGGCTGCGCGAAAAATAATTAATACTATCCCGGAAGGAAACGCGCACAGTCATAAGCTATGCCGTTTGATCCTTGTGAATCCTTTCGGTCGTTTGCCGTATTTTTTTTCTTCTTCTTCTTCGTTGCGGTTTCGCCTGGCAGAAAGAGAGAATGCACAATGTTGTGTCGTTCGGTAATATTTAATGAGTATTTTCGCTTCCCCGAAACGAATGCGGTCTGCATGCAAAAACGAGGAGAACAATTCATATTTTATTTACGTGTATTTGTATATATTCGCTGTCGTTAAAAAACGCCCGGCGCGCATATTTAATGGCATCATTTTCATAATGACTGGAGAAAATATGCGCCAGAGGAAAATATCCTTGATGATCGACAAAGAAATGAAAATTCTTTTAAAAAAACCACCAAGAAATGCATATGGTCATAACGACATTTTTCTGGCGGTAATTTATATATCATAATGACTTATTCTGCCCAATCAAACATGTAATTTTTCAACCCCGCCGCAGAGGGAGAGGGGTTGGCTGTTTGGTATTAATTAAAGATTATTGCGTAAACGGAAATTACAGCAACAAAGCACCGAATTCAAAGTAGTTGGTTGACCATTGTTGGTCGAGGCCCGCAGCAAAGCAACAAGAAACGCAAACAATTGTTTGCGATTATAAATAGCAAGCACAGTCAGTGTCCAGGCGGTGATTGTGCTGGACGTAAGCGTTCGGCGGTGAACAACGGGTTAGAAAGTCATTTGCATTGATTTGAAATCTCTCCTCCGGGCGAGGAAATGCAATGCAAAGACGCCCGAGTGACTGACTTGACCGACCAAAAGCAACCCTTGCCCACCGAATGATTAATCGTCGATTATTAATGATCTCTTCACCAGCATCACTAATTGTGTTCTCGCTGCCCTTCTCCATATTTATTATTAAAAACCACCAAAACCATTGAAGTAATTCATTTAAATGCAATATTGCAATATGACTAATTGTGTTATTAATCCAATTGTTTTGTAATTTACCTTTACGCACCCCCCCCCGCCGTTTTGATGCAGCGCGCGCAGGCAAAGTTAAGTAAATAGTTTCGCATGCGCAGCTCAACTTTTGTTCGTGACAGCTTTTCGAGTTGATTGCGCGCTCGCGCTGGTCGTAGGTAATTTCCAGGTAATTCCTGCATTCCGTAAACGAATGCCATGCGTTAACGGAATTTATTTAAAACACACGGGCATTGTTTTGTGTGCTATAATTAAATTAAAATAAACTCGAAACAAATTAATTAAAACTGCAAATTTTCCGCTCGGCATTTGATAGAGAAATGTTGCATTATCCAAATAATAAATAAATAAATCAAGAAGTGCTGCAGAGAAGAGAGCGTAGAGATAGAGGCAATCTACTCAACGGGAAGAGAGGTCGTTTCGCCGAAGGAAATGTCGCACGAGCGGGGAAGGAAGGCGGGGGGTGGCGGACGGACGACAGATATGCAAATAGACAAATGTTTTGTCAGGACGCTAGCTAGCTAGCTGCCTGGCATTTCTGGCTGCGAAGCACACGTATGCGCCCCGCACATGCAGCAATTGTTGAATGTTGTATGACAATGAACAAGGAGCGGAGCAGAGCACTGCTAAAGATCTAGAGTTGCCCGAGAGAAGAGAACGCGAAGAGACGGAGAATGTTTATTCAAGAATATAAACATTCGAGCGTACCACCATATTTCTTTTTTCTACACGCCCGCTGATAATACACTCACTCACTACGTACTCGCCGCGCCGCCCCCGTGCTTGACTATTTGCGCAATAAGTAAAGTTGAAATAAAACTAGGCCAACCTCTCGGTTCGCGCACACCTGCACAGCACGCGGGGCTGCCGTGCCGGCGCCGACGGAAGAAATGAAAACATTTGATATGATAAATGAATAGATGCTCTTTCGTAATTGTTTTATTTCGCTCGCTTCCCATTTCCCATTCAACCGCCCACCCTCACCCACGAGAATAGAGCGCTGGTAATAAGCTTTCAGTTTTAATAGGCTCTCTTAGTTTCATTAGATTAAAAGCCATTCAGAAATGATCATTATGACAGCGCGCGAATTTTTCATTCTTCAACGGACAGTGTTTAACGAGGCAGCTATCAATCTATAGAAACTTTTTGATGCGAAATGCTAACAACATTCTCATCTGAACCGTTGCGTTGAGTCGTTGCAATAAAATAAAATATGTTGAAATATGTTGAATAAAAAACGGCAGCGTGTAAAACGTTTACGCTCCGCGATAAATTTTTATCGCAACGAATGGAAATCGCCGAATGAAAATGGATGATAACAATAAACAATCGCATAATTTTTGCGGTGGTCGGTGGGTCGGTTGGCGGTGCGTCGATGATAAAATTTTATTGATTCGGGGGATGGATATGAGACGCGGACGCTGCTACTGCTTGTGTTACTTGCTATGTGTAGATGCCAAATCTTTTACATAAATTTAAAAATATTGCTTGTTTTATATCACCCTACGTATAGATCGCTTGCCAGTCTTTTATTGGTTGCAATTGCAGCAAAAAGGGTTTAAATTTAATTAAATTCTGCATTAACCTTTCAAATTGTGATAATTTAATAATAGGGCCAAAGCTGCTGTTTAACTAAGTTCATTATAAATCATTATCCCTCGATAATTACATTTAAATATAATACGTGGAATATAAACGCAAATAATATTGGTTAAATTTTATGAATACATAAAATAAAATGCCTGGGGTTCAATAGCAATAGAAAATTATCCAATTTAATTGGGATACACAATAATGTACACAAATTTAAAAAACTATTAATTATGATTACAAAATCAAGTAGTTTGTTGAATCAGTGCACACATAAACACGTCCGTCTCCGCGAAAAACTTTTGAGCGACAAGAATATTTATTCTGATGTAGTACTTTGAAAGTCATCTATCAATCAGCCACAAAACCTTAAATTTTTAATCATTGATCTAAGTACTTATTAAATTTATAAGGTAATAATTTTGTACCTGATTGCAAAGTACTTATTCACTTATTAGTACTTCAATTTTTTTTTTGTTTTTATACACAATTCTCATAATATTTACGGGCAGCCGTCGTGTTTTATGCATTTTATTTGTATGCGCTCGTACACAGAATGCCCACCCACGCACATAAATCCATTAACGCTCGCGAAAATATTGACGTTGATACAATATACGTATATCCTTGCGCGCTACGACAGGGCGAGAAGAGCGGGTGGGCGTTCGATGATGCCATCAACAATTTCCCGGGCACCCTCCCGACAATGGCGCCATTACATCCAGAAAGTTTGCGCGCGCGCGTAAACCGCGAACGAACGCGCGCGGCGCGCTTGTTTATTGTTAATATTGTTTGATGCAAAAGTTTCATACATACGCGGCCGCTTGTGACGTGCGCATGAATGAATCCGACTTACCCAAAAAAAAAACATAATAAACGGATGGATAGATTGATAAATATGAAAATGAAAAATTTCAAGGAATAAAAGAAGCCGTTGTCAAAGCGTTTTAAACGAAGGGATTTACCATGAAATAGTTCGTCGTTCCATGTTGCGTGTTGTAAAACACATTCAAAGTTCCACGGGCAAAAACTTTGCGGGATTCCGTATTTTTACGCAAAGTAGTAGCTTTTTACCTGGCCGGGTAGGCAGGCGAAAGTTATAGCAAAAGTCATCGAGCAACGTAGAATCGTAGATTGTGGACGGCTTTGATTCGCAAAACGGTAAACGCGAATGTCGTTTTGCGAAGAGAAAAAGGAGAGAGCCCAAGACGCGAAAGGAGGGATCGAATTACCGGCAAGGACGAATAAACCTTGCCCTCTACCCACCCACCGCGGGCCACCCTCTCGCATAGGAAAGAAGGGTTCAGGCAAAGAGATGCGAGGCGCACGAATCGAAATGGAAAACGTAGCGTACATTATGAGTGCCATATTTCTGAAGAGATCTAGCTTATTTTCTTATCCACGCTCGGCGCCGCCGTTTTAATATCGCCTGCCGCCAACCACCCCCGCCACCGTCGAGGGTGAAAAAGCACACACACACCTTTCGTGCAGTGTGCGAAACTGTGCAAATAACTGTCAAATTTCCCTTCTCGTGCACGCTCTCGGCATATAAATATTTTCAAAGCAAAAAAAAACATACCTTTGCGTCGTGTAGGTACGATTATTTGTCTTGGTCGGACGGGAAATTTTGCCGCGATTTAATTAAAGATTTAAGCACGTTTTTATCATCGACCATATAATCTCCGTTCCCGCCGACAGACACTGTTGTGCGGCACCGTTGGAATAGTTGTAAAACCGGGGCTATGAAGAGGAAAAAATGATAATTCCTGATGCTCGCCGTGCGATAGCGCGCGTGGGAGATGAGAGGCTCATAAAGCGCTATAAAAACATCATGCACCCAACAGCAGCCATCATCAACATCTCGTTGTGCGTTGCGTAATACGACGATTGTTATTAAAAACAATGACGATCTCGCGTTTATGATGCGTATGTCCGGAGAAATTGCGAAATTATTACGAAGAGCACTCCCCCCTCAATATGTGACCTTTTCCAAATAGCAACAATGCAACAACAATGGCATGAAACTAAGCCGCCGTCATTTATTATTTATCACCGCGAATGTTGGCTGGTGGCGGCGCCGGGACTCTTCGAATGAATACGTTTATCGAAGATCGAAAACTTTATTATTAACTCGAAGCGCGCATCGCCCGAAGGTCTACCGCAAGATTTCGCATGTGCAATCCTCTCTCCTCTGCGAGGTAAGATGGAAATTTATACGCGTCGCCTCCCCGTGGGATTATCGTCCGCGCGACGCCATCGGCGGATTGTTTAATTAATCGGATTTCGGAGCGCACGCGCCCCCGCTTACAACATTCTTACCGCCCATTCTTGTTGATCACATCACGCAGAGCGAGCGAAACGAACCAACGCACCAGCAGTTTGATGCCAGATGAAGATACAAAAGATGATGTTAAGAACGAGGGAAGAAGGTGGAAGAGGAAGAAGAAGTTGAATAATAAATCGAGGCGCACGGCGCTACGAAATCGTGCGTGAGATGGAAATTAAGACGATTCGTAATTAGATTACGGCGCAGGAGGAGCGTCAAAACCGTGTCAGAACGGTTGCGAAAACTTCCATACCGTTTTTCGCCGGAAACGAACAAAAATATAATTATTATATTTTAATTCCGAAATGACTTAATCCGTCAGTCAGCGTAAGGCCCGAAATTAATTAATACGAACGCGAAACAGGTAGGAAAATTAATAATAAAGTTCGCCCATGCTCCCCCCCACGCACGCATCGGCAATTGATCATTATTCAAATACTTGAAGCGAAAAATATTCGAGATACAACAATGGCCAAAAAGACGGAATATTATTAAATAAGGAGGCAGCGAGAGGAGATGCAAAGGTTAACAGCATCACGAAAAGAAATTTGTCTGCGCCCGCCACCAAAGGAAATACAATGACGCGCGCTCTTGCGATATATTTTCGAAGGTGCCGATATTCAAATGCACCGAAATGCGCGCGCCCAGGAATATTTTCGTTTCACAGATACACGACGCGATGCCAGGAAGAGCTATAGAAAAAGGTCATCGCAAAGGCGCGCGCAGAGAGATGAGGAGGGTTTTTGAAAACGATGCGAAATCCTTGCCGCGCGCGACGAATGGGCCAAAGGAAAGGTTATTACATGTCGTCTCGGATGTGTACATACACGATTTGAGCCGGTGGGGAAGAGCAAAAGCCGACGAAGAAGAGGAAGACGAGACGACCTGATGCTTTCTTTGTGGCATTGCCAAAAAAAAGGTGTCGAGCGCCACGATTTGGATACGAAACCGACGGCGACCGACGCCAAAAACCGGGGCATTGTGCTTTGATGTTAAACTTCCGTCTTTCCGGCCTTTCGCACCTCACGTGGCGGGGAAAAAATCGAAATTAAAATTGCAAAGTTGCGCAGTTCGTAGCAATTCGTTCAAAGTAACTTTCTTTCCTCAAGTGCATCTTAATAGTTTTAAGTCCGCCTTTATATTATGTGTCACAATCCAGGGCATTGTTATAAACTTGGCCGGGCCGAGATTTTATTATCCCGCCCGACTGAATGCCACGCATAATCTGATTCCGTCATTGAGGGATGATGATGATATAACTGCGGCCGGAAGAAGAGGAAAAAGGAAATGTACGCAGCAACAATTCGGCGCTGCGCCGCGCGGCTGGACAGAACAAAAGGGGTGTAAATGCGTTTAAGACCTTTTCTTCGCGCTCCTCCTATAACTTTGACCCAACGGCCATTGAGCGGACGTCTTAATATCGCGAGTGTCCGCACTCGTCAAGTTTCCGCGCGTATGTTAACGCTTTATGGTTCATTAACGCGCTGATCCTCCTCTCCCTTCGTCGCGCCTCGCCTCGCCTCGCCTCACATTATCTAAATGGATTTATGTGCAAAATTAACATTTAAAAAGAATAAAATGTATGAAGCTAGCTAGCTAGTTGTAGACAATGAATATATCCCTCTACAAGTAGCACATAACGATATAATTTCAAAAGCATTTCTTTCGAGAGAGCAAACAGATCTTTGAACTATCAAAGAACAAAGAGCACTCATTTTTTTGTTCATCTTGCGCCGAGAATTACTTTGTGCGCGTCTGTCCGTAATTTCAATCTCATCAAGTAGATAAAACACGCATCGAAATAATCCGAAGAACGCGTGCGAATCTCTGGAAATTTATTCGATGGAATTTTTTATTATTGCGAGCGAAGCTAATTGACATAAAACATTCATCCGAATGGAAATTTAAATATCTCTCACTCTCTGTCGCTTTGCTCATTGCATCTGGCTGAATACCAGAATGGTAGTTATTGATGCATCGGTTAGTTCCGCATAGTCATTTGCATTCTGGCCAGATCTGCATTCGCATTGGTGTATTGATGATAAAATTTAATAATGACAGAAATAAAACGAAGAGTGATTGAAATGAGAAAACCAAGAATGTTATTAAAACTACACCTCGAATATTGACGTAAAATTGCGCAGAAAAATATCCGCCAAATGTTAGTTCGGTTATTATATGAATTATTCATTTGGAATGTGGAATTAATTCAAAATGCAAATGCAAATGAAAAATATCGCAAACGTGTTTATTTACGCACCGCACCGCAAGGGAATCTCAATTAGTTGATATTGTAAAATATCGAATGGCGCAATGTCGCACAATACTCCACTACTAGCTATTGTAAACATATATCAAATTGCTCTCGAAACACACCACTCCATGATAACAAATAACATCAGCAATGCACAACACTACTACGGTTATCCTAACATTATTGTTCCGGTACAATTATGGCCGAAAATATTTTTTCAGCTGCAATACATCCAGTTGTTGTTGCCGCGGGCGGAGGGCGAAGCGAATACATCCGCAATCGGACGTTATCTCCTCGAAATGTGTCTATTATCCCTTACAACATTACCGGAAGCGTAAAATATCGAGCCGACGCCGACGCGGCGAAAACATACGTGCGAGGGATATGTTTAATTTAAGAAGAGGATACGTATCAGAGTACATGCGAGTTAACGATACATTCATTTGCATTCGCCATCAGTGTCTGGCTGGCGGGCGCGAGTGCGTGCCGTGCGCTGGCGGCAGGATAGGTGGAACGGTGGAAGGAGAGCGCCAGGAGTCGAGGTTGGAAATTAATTGAAGCGATAGTAATTTATTAAGAGCCGCACGCATACGGCAGTCAGGTAGGTAGGTAGGTAGGTAGTAGTAGACGACTAGCGCACCGGATATGTGTCTGATAGCAACCCCGTATGTATCCTTTTGCCGCAAGCAAAGGATAAATGTACAACATTACATCGATCCCCATCCCCATCCTCCCCATCCGTTGCTGTTACCGCTAAACTATCATGTTGATAGCGGGGGCGTGGGATTATTTTAATGATGCGTGTAAAAACAGACGGCAAGCGCAACGCGATATTAAAGATGATGGATAACAGGTGGTGGGATTCAAGAAAGTTTTCTTAATTGGAAACACGATGAATACAAATTACAATACGTGCACTTGTATACCCGCTTCCAATGAGTGTTTCCAGAATGAATTTTCTAAATTTTCCAAGCCTACAAGTGACGCTTGACGCATGAATAATGGTAATGAATCTATTACATACTTTTCATTCGGTGTGAATTTCAGCAGAAAAAAACAACCAACTTACAGAAAGCGAAAAGGTCAGCAATGTTACATTATTCAACATTTGTATTTCATTTGCACGTTAATTACGTGTAACTCGTACCGCAAACTGCAGACCTCACCACATATATGTAATTTAGCGCCCGTTTCGATTTGTTGCAGAAATAAAGTACAATTTACATATTTCCACAGGCCGCACACTCTCATTTGCGATCGACCGGAGAGACAGCCAGCCGGGAGGGAGCCTAGCACCGTCGTAAAAACGAGGACGTTGTTATTTTTATTATTCCGCATTTTAATTACGGCCAAACATGCGAAACGGAATATATTTCCGCTGCTAGCACACGGCAACGGGAAGGAAGGAGGGTGTATTTGAAACTAATTGTATACGATGTATGGAAAAAATTACATCACAAGTACTCGAATGCCAGCCAGGCTGCGCCGCGGCGGTACTATATTAAAACCTCCTTGGCGGACGGAAGAAGGATTTCCTTCGAACCAGTTTGCAGTGGTGTAAGCTAAGTACTAGCGTAATATTAAAAGTATTAAAACGCAGCAGGAAGATGATGACCGTGAGTGGTCGGTCGGTTCGGCCGCCGTCAAAGCAAAACGCATAAAGAAAAGTAGCGCAAAGGGATATTATAATGAGGCCCGATCGTATACTCTACTTAATTCCTTCTCGGATTATATTTTTTACTCACCAATCTGGATAGCAGTTATCGCCGGATATCAATTCCAATCTGAAACAATAAAATGCCAAGTAGTAAATCATTGTTTTCTAAAAATACCACGAATAAAAAGCGGAGGGAAATCAAAGTTGATGGGGAAAATCCATGGTAATTAGTTGATAATTATTAGTCAGGCGGTGATCAATACACCAACCGGAGAGAAATCCAACCGCTAGAAAGCCTGAATGCCGATCTAACCCCGTGCGCAATTTGCGGCCGCCGCAAAGCATTCGTCTTCGGCGCCTGAATTAGGCTGCTCTTCTCTCCGCCACCACCAGCCAGCGAGAGCGCTCGCAAAGAAGACAATACATAAATCACGCCCCGACTGATTGGGCCCGCCACCCCTCTTTCGCAATTCGTCTTTTCCGAAAGGTCCTTTTTCGCAGCCTTCCCAGCTTTCCCTCCTCCTCCACACGTTTTACATCCCCGAGTACAAGTGGGAGATGTTACAATGTTAACATCCAACTCATTTTTTCTCGCAAGTTTTGAAATTTTCGGAGTTGGATTTGAATAATTAAACAACGCATGTCACGTTGCTGCACACATCTTGCAAACTGCTTTGCAATTTCTATCTCGACAGGCACGAGCGCGCGCGCGCGAAATCTACATATTTACTAATCAAATTAGTCGCGCAAGAACGGAGAAGAGAATGCACACACATCCGCCTCTCTCGACTGCGCCAGTGTTTCGCATCTCATTTTCCGGGAAAACAATAAGTTCCATATCTCTTCTCACATTGACTTTGATGCCAAGCCAATTATTTCCGTTTCCGATCGACTTGCGACTCCTAATGATCTCACTACTATCTTTCACCGACTTTCTTCTTCGCAATATAGTATTTTATAATTTCAAACAAGAGCTACAAACGATGCAAAAATAATTGATGATATCGAAAAAAGAAATTATTCGTTTTGGGTGTTTTGTTTTTCGCTGATGCAACAAACAAAAGGCATTTGAATATATAAAAACGACATGCGAAAAAATGGTAAACGGTGACAATATGGAAATGTCTAGTGGGCATCCGGGTGCACTAAAGGTCCCCAACGATACATACGCGCGCGTCAGCAGAAAATAAATAAAAACTCCAAATAAAAAAAATTGGCGCGCCGTGATAATGAATGCGCGAACAAGTCCATAATTTTTATTCGCACACTGCGTGGATTTTGTTGTGGAAAACAACAACCCCCCCAGGTAAGCATACCGCCGCTGGCGCAATAGATACTTCATTTCCGGATGATTACGTATTCCCCCTTGCTGCCAAACAACACGCGTGTTGGAATCCCGGATGCCATCAGGATCCTTAAAAGCTCTCCTCCGCCGATATTGGCGGGCGAAAAAGTAAGGGATGTCAGAATAGAAAAGAAGAAGACGCAGCGCAAAGGGCGAGTCTCGAATTGATGGATGGATGGATAGTGGTCGTCTTTGATGGAAGAGGGTTCGAATAAATAGGCACGAAAAGTCACGCAAGCAGCATGACTCACACCCCGTCCCCGTCATTCTTTAACGTCCCCTCGGCTCCGCATTTCGATGATGTCCGTAATGATCAATTGCGACCAAAAATAACAATATATAAGACACCATAAAAATAACGGGGGCCTGCTCTGCCTTCTTTTCGAGGCGAACCGAAACAATTCCGGAAGTACTCAGTATAAGCAGTTTGGGCCGCCGCTCCGGAAAGGAAGAAAATGAGATGCGAATAAGCAATAAACCGCAAAACCGAAACACATCCCAGGCGCGATGCGTCCGAGTTAATAGCTCCCTAACTCACCGCTCACCCCCCGCCGCCATCCGGTGAAATAGCTAGTTCTTCGCGCCATGGAGCAAGAAGAGGAAGAGGTGACGTGTGCGTGATGCGAAAGGTGCTTACTCACATCGACGACGCCCGGACGGACGGACGGACGGACGACCTCCTTCACACCGGGGCAAGGACCATCAGCCGCAAAACGTCTTTGCAGCAGCGGGAGGAATGTCCGTCCGTCTGTCTCTTCTTGCGTGCGCGCCGGCGCGCCCGGCTGACAGTAATACCCGTGTTAGTGGCTTGTCACGACGTGTGTCTTCTCTTCTCTTCTTCCCGGCGCCTGAGACAGAGTGCGGCACCCGCAGGCAGGCAGGAAGGAAGGAAGAATGAAGGATGCGCCTTCGACAAGTTTGAGGCTCGCATTCATTCGTTTCCTCAACCTTCGTCTCACTTACTACTTGGGCACCAGCCCAAGGAATGCGTACCTTGGTATTCGCGTCGCACAAAGTATTAGTCTTCGCCCACTCCTCCCGCAGTCATCTCCAACGACATACCAATGCATGCAATTGTCGCATTGGACAAATAGAATTAATTTTAATGAAGAAAAAGCGAGAAAAGCGAGCAAAACGAGCGACGGGCGGGCTCTTTACCAGGTCAATTATCGATTCACGCGAGCCGAATTGAAGAGGAAGCGGGCCGCGACCGTTGATTGGACGGCGATTGGGGTTGCTCTGTCGGGTTGAAATGAAAAGGTCCTTTTCAGCAATTGCCAATTCGCTGCCCGATCTCCTCGCGCAAATTGCAAATGCTCCTCCACTCTTTAGCTCCTAATTGTTTACGCTTCCCATTTTTATCGCGCCATATCCTTTTTTATAGTCGAATAAAAGTTTTATTTTAAATTGCAATTGATATTTGAATTCATACGCGTACAGTGATGAATTCAACGTGAAATTGACCTACGCGGCGGGGGCGATACATACGTTATTACTCTCGGCGTGTGCTTACATAACCCATGGAGTCCGGCTTGGCTTTGGCGATATTTCAAGACATATTTAGTGCGCTGCGCCGAGAGCCGCTCGCGCGCTGAAGAAACGCAACGGGAATGAAGAAAAGTAAAAAGGAAATTTATAGTAGCGCATGACCCACATCCAACGTGCCGCCCTTCTCTCTTTCTCCCCCTTTTGCCCTGGGTTGGCTATCGTGCTATGGTGTATAAATCTAATATTTTAAAGTTTGCCACGCACGCAGCAGCAGCAGCAGCGGCAAATACACTCTCGAAATATGGTGCTTTTGCATCTCGCACGATTCGAAGCGAAACAAAACCGTAAAATGTTTATAGATTTGCCCCGGTAAACGCGGCACACAACACCAGCAAGAAAATATTATACCTATACATACAGACAATATCAAGAGCAAACGAACCCAGCGATTTTATGCATAATTTAATTACTAATAAAAAACGCAACCAACAACCTGCATGCAAAAAATAACAATATTTCCAGCAGTACACTTGCATAGAATAATTTTTATTCTACAAATATTTATTTATGTTATGACGGCGATTCGGCGCGTCGCCAGTGCATTAGAGTATGATTAAATTTTTTTACGATCCCAGAGTGCACACCTTTTGACCTTCGGCACCGCACGAAAAAAGTACAAACCCAATATCAAAAGTGCGTGCGGGAGTGAGTGAGTGAGTGAGTGGCGTTGTAAAAATGTTTGGCGCATTTACGTCACCTTCGAGAGGAAAAAGTATTCCTTTCGACCGGGCGCAAGAAAGTAAAAAATGGTCCGCACATTTTACATTTTACATTACAATATATCGCATAAACCTATAAACAGGGATAACAACATCCCATATACTTCCCGTGGCAATTTTGCGCAAAAGCGGATCACTTAAATAAATTCCCGGGCCCAACTACAACACCAACACAACTTTTATCAAACGAGATAAATTCCCCCGCCAATTCAAAACGCGCAATGAAACACACAAAGGTTGCGGAAACAATGCACATGGCAAACAATTCGACAAGTATGCATTTTACGCATGCAGCGTATAAAAATGACCGAATATGACACGAAGAATGCGATAGCACAGCGACAATGAAACCAGGCGCATGGTGGGCGCGTCAGGTGAAAACAAAGGATTGCCCTAATTTCATTCCGCGGCTGGCTAGGCAGAGATTTCGCGCAAAGCGCACTGTGGTCGTTTTCCTGGCATCGCAACAAACATTAAGCAATTTTTATTTAAATAGTTTCATTCCAACCAACTCCTCGCTCTGCTCGCTCGTTGAGCGGGCAATAAATTGGTGTTGGAGTTGAGTTGGATACGCGACGACGCCGACGAGATTTACGACGTATTGTTTGCTGGATGGGGTAGTGGAGGCGCCGGGCGCAACGCGATCATTTGCATTTGCATGTTATTGTAACGAGGCGAGAGAGCGGATCGCGTTACCAGCCGCCGCGCCGCCTACGACGACAGATGCGACCGAAACCATCACCGACCACCACCACCAACACCACCAGCAGCAGCACCACCGGCGGCTGGTTGGTAATAAGCGAGGCGTCACCCAAGGACATGCCCAAACACACGCACAGAGATGATGACTAAGAAGATTGAGCCGGAGAGCGAACCGTCGTCGCCGTCGGGTGGGGCGGATAGAAGGATAATGTCTTTACGCCCGCACGCAGGACAACCGGGTGGGGAAGGATTATGGTCTCATCACGTTCCGATGATCGTCGTGCGCCCACACCCAAAACGCAATCACGACAACAATCGCCGCCGTGTAGTTGCGCGATTCTTATTCAATCTAAATCTAGTATTTTTGCAACCACCGGAATTGCGTAACTCGTTTTTTTTTTCATTTTTTTATTCGACCACCAACCGCCGCCCTCCACTGCAAAATGCATTTTATGAGTGGTGCCCGACCGACGCCATCAAAACGAATGAATAACTGACCGATTCGAATGGACGTGTGGCACACTATGATCGTTGTGTGCGCATTTCGGATTCATATTTTGCGGTTGCAGCCCATTTCCCGGCGTCAAATAAAAGCACATAAATATTTTCGCTCCCCAAACCGCGGCGCGCTTGAATATTGATAAAATTATGCACAAAATGCATACCGCCAGCAACTAGGACACCACCGCCATGAACGTCGTTGTCGCTATTAGAGTAAACAATACAAATCGATCGTGCCGGGAAAGTTCATGAATGTTCCGGACAGGACACGAACGAACGACACCGGCGATAACGTCGTCGGGAGGTAGCAAAAGCTTGGATAACGACGTTGCGAGATGACACGTCGACCGATGCAACACGAAGGATGTGCTCCCCCTCAACTGCATTTACACCTGCTGTTTTCGTAATTAAATCAGCGTGTGCAAAGTGCTCGCAAGTTGCGCAGCGATTAGCGCCGGATGGAAATTCACAGCATCCAGCATTTATTTTTAGTGTCCGTTTTGGTGATAATGACAGAACAATGTATCGAAAATCATGTCAATAATGGGCACGCGCGTTAATTACCATCATCAGGGCGGCAGCAGCAGTGGCGAAAAGCGCACACGTTTTATCAACGGAAGCGCCGAACGCTGTGCGGCGTCGGATTATTAATGAGCCTCTTATCGTCCACTGTTGCTGTTTGGGCGGATGTCGATGGCCGCCCCGCCGACGCCGACGTCCGGGAAAGCGCCTGACCTCGCTCATAATTACAAACTAAACGCATCAACTCGCTCCGCTTCGGCATTTCGCGCTTGCTCCCAGCTCAACCCCATTGATCACTATCGACTCGATCAACAATTATTTAAAATGCTCCAAGAGTTAATTTTCCCCATTTTCATTCGGCTGCGAAACATTACATACGGCTGAGCGAATGATATATTCATACGGCCCACCGGCCCACACCCTCTGCGTCCGTCCTTTGATATAACTCTTCAGCAATACAGCCAGCACCTATTGCATGCGTAATAAACGACGGGCGCGAATTTAATACACGCGGAATCCAGTAGAGGTAGGTCCACTGGGAGAGCGAGACGACGCGTTATGGCAACACACATATTCCTCCCAAATGTAACCAGCGCCAGCAGTGCACACGTAATGCTCATTAGTGTTTCATGTCGCTCGCACGATGAGTTACTACGTGTCCGCCGAGAAATGTCCTTCCTTCCTTCCCAAGCGCGCAAAGGTGCGGTTTCCAATTTAATTGCTAGAAACACTTCATGCATCCGTGACTTAATAAATAATTATATAATAAGTAGAAGATCCCCAAATACTAACACTGATTGTGCATTCAAACTCTGCGTTTGTAACGGTTGTAAACTTGGAAGTTATCGAACAAGTTCTAAAGTACTTCGGTAACGAAGTAAAAAACCCGGCACCGGATAATTAATGAATCGAAACGGTAATTAGTCGACCGGCTGCCTACGCTCGCATGCAAATCAATTCCAACTTTTTAACCGTTCTCCTTTAAAGTCTTTAATAGTTCTTGAAAAGAACTGAGGAAAATATTTGCTTTGAGTGTTTCTTAATTTATTATCAATTTGCAATTTCGCAGAAGGAAAAATTCCGCAAAAGAAAGTATTAATGAGAAGTAAGCGCTTGATAACAGCAAAAAAAAGGCGTGCTGAAAGGGAAGCAATTAAAATTTCAATTTCAAATTAATCGGTATTCAAACAATATTAACAGCCGACGCAATTCGATTGCCGCTCTTTGCCGTCAATTATTCATATGACCGGAAGGACATTGACCCATTTAATTTCGACGCAAAGACGCAATTTTCCGCATTAATTATCTACCCATCGGGCGCGCGCACGCCGCGTATATTTGTGTCGCCCGATCCATTTATATATTTTTTTCCGCTTCCTTTATGCCTGCGCCAGCACAATTTCGCCGCAATGCGAGCGCGCAAGCTTTATCTTTATCTACCATTTACACATTTTCCTGTTCGCTTCTCTCGCCGCGCGCCGCGCCAAAGAAGAGAATCATATCAGCGTTCATTCGGTTGTGAAATACTGGCAGCCTATTGCCGCAATTTTTCTCTGGGCGCGTTTCCAATTAAAAAAATGTTGCAAGCAATCCTTTCTCTCTTCGTTCAACGATAACGTCCTTGTGCTTAAAAATACAGTCATACTACAGCGCTTTTTTTTGCTAATAGCTTGATTTCGATTTGCATAAAATTGAATAATGTTATATCTTATTTCGTGGCTGGATTTATTGCGCGGGGAGGTTTTTGTAAAGGGTTACGGTACCATCGAGTACCTTCGTCCTTTCGGCGCGGCGAAAACTTTCGTCCGCGGACGTGTCCCATGTCGTTTGGGAAGATTGAAAAATAATATCATTTGTCAACGACATGCTTGAAATATTTATGAGCAGCAAAACATTGGTACCGGCCTCCACCCAGCAGCGCGTTGAGGTGGAAGCGGAACAAATCAAAGATAACGGAATCACCAAAAAAAAAATGTCGAAGAAAACCGCGCGGAGAACAAGAAAAAGCGACAGAAAAGTAAATATAGAAAATAGAATGAATGAGTGGAGAGTGAAATAAGTTTCGAGTGGTAGGGCGTATAAATCGCGCCCCGCGTGCGCGCACCGGATGTATAAATATAAGGGAGCAATAAATACCGTTTGAGATTTATGACTCCTCCAAGTTTTTTTGCATAAGAAGTTTTACTTATAAATTCTAAAAAGCGCCAGATTGATTTTTCTCCTACTAAATCCAGCCGTGTCATTGAACGCAAATTAATTGCCCGCAGTTTAATAGTTAATGAAGGATTAATAATAAATTAGGTGTTAATACAGAGTTGATTATGTCGGCTGGCTGCAGCAAATCGACAATTAATGCTTTTTGTATTAATCGATTCATTAAATTTACATTCGCCGCGCTCGGTGTTAATCCACTTACGACCGATGGGCGAAAGCGGCTAGACACGTGCCTAATTAACGACTGACGCGAATTTACGTCAATACCAACATGTACATAGATAAAAACTTATTTTTATTTACCTACCTTATATATAAAATATTAATTTTTTCGTTGTACAAATGATAATTTTCAAATCATTGTTGTATGAAAAGGACGTTAGCAA
>JARJDR010000453.1:0-14179 GCA_030264135.1 Myllaena sp. GC000078
CGCGTCAGGGAATTCTTCCAACTTTTCGGATATTTCCGCAGCGCTGCCCGCCTCCTTCGTCTCTGCCAACGATGCAGGCGCTGAAGTTGATGCATTAGGTAAAATGCGTGCGCGCGCGCGCCGTGGATTTACGGTGAGCACGCGGGGCGGCAGGTGCCTCGGGCGCAAGGTGAGCCGCCCCTTCAGGTGCTGGCTCCACAACAGCTCGTCGCCACCTGCGCGCGCGCGCGAACGCTCACGTCTCCCTCGCTCTTCTCGCGCCGTGCGCTTAATTACCAATTAAACGGCCTGTCAAATCCAGGTATATGCCTTTCTCACATAAGATGTTTTGTAATTTTATCTATTTGTGGTGCTCGCCTACGACTCCGTTGAGGACTATGTAGAAGCTGACCGCAGTGTGGTTTCCACTCGTTTTTTGTGATTGTCATTACCATTGCGTCAAATTACAAAAGGATGATTAACTCGGCCGTGATATTTCTAATACTACCCACTTAACCGCAGAAAGGCACCTGTTACCAACGTGAAAGAGGTGAAGATGATATACGTATAAGTATAGATTGATTGCACGATTAGATGCGAGACAGTAGTAATTTTTAATCGCTAGGAAAATTGCAAAATCGCACTCGCGTTAGCATGGTCCGATGATGGATGAATGGAATGGATGTGTTGGTGGGGCCCCCAAGTTGAGAAAAAAAGTGATAAATTATTCAATAACGATACATTGCGTTCGGGGCTTCCCGAATCGGACGTTAATTGTGCGTTTTAATGAAGTAATTTACCCAATTTGGAATCCTCCATGGCGGATGCATTCGTTCGTTCAGGCGACTTTCACTCCCGTTCGTTCGAATCTCGGTGAGTTGGTCGACGACATGTAATAGCTGCTGCCGACCGACAGTTATACCCATATCCGTGTATCGCTCCTCCAGCATCATCCAGCATCCATTCGCGCGCCGTATCGTATGCACCTCCAACTCGCTAGAAGTAATAAATCACGTAATAGTATTCGGTCTGTGGGTGGTTGTGGTGTGCGCCGCCGCCAATGCACCGCTCGCTGTGCACAGGCACAGGCACTACCGGCAACGCGAAACCGACGAGAAAAAGAAACAAAGTTATCATTTATTATGTCGACCGTCTATAATGCACTCTCGCGCTGCTGCTGCGCGCCGCTTGGGGTTCGCGGGGCTGAGCGTAAACAATCGCAAATAAATGAGCGATATTAATCAGGCGCGGTAATTGCGATACAAATTTGTACACGTGCACACTGCGCGCATGCCGGTGGTAATTGTACGCTGATGGTCAACGTCCAAACGTGATCCGTGCTCCATCAATATTTCTTGGGCTCACTTTGCCCGGCTTTGTACCGTGCATGACTTGTAAGATTGCTGTTGGTATTGTCCGTAAATTGGGGCCACGTAATTTACAATTTTCCACTTTTCGCCAATTATCTGATGATGCGCGGTGTCATTGTGTCATAACAGGATTTATAATCCCATCAATTAATTACGAAAGATTTTTATCTTTGAACGAATCCAATGAGAAACAAGAAATTGAAAAAAGCTAATTGAATAAAAGCAATTAACGACTTGTTGACGACTGCTGTGATGTGTGTTAAGAAAATGCAAATCTGATGCATCAACAAATAGTTTTCGTAATTTTTCGTGATTAGAAAAATAATGCAACGGTCCGATTGGGAAGACGGCGGATGCCCCATCTCCAGCGGCGGCCGGTGAAGAGTGGTCGCTCTTGGGGGTCATCTCCTCTCGCCACCACGCACTAAATCACACACAAAAATTCCAATTATTAACATATTCCTGGTCGTCGACGTGCACAATTTACATACACGACGACCGCGCCGTGCCACTAAACGTTCGCGCGCTCTCTTGGGGCACTAATTAAAATGCATCCCCGGAGTCTTTATGGTTGTAAACATTTATTTATGAATATCTTTGACCGGTTGGTTTAATCGAAGCCTAATTAAGATGACGCGCAACGTTTTTGTTGCATCTAAGACTTTATATTTTATCGACAGATTGTGATCGCCCTGCGTAATAATAGTGCTGTGGGTGTGCTATTAAGAAATTATAAAAATTGTTATTTTTAGCAAAATAATAACGTTTGGAGTTTCTCGGAAAACCCAAATTTGCGTATCGATTATATTCAAAATCTGTTAAAATTTGTTATATGTACTTATCTTTATTATATTTTGCCCCACGATCAGTTTCAAGTAAGTAGCAATATTATATTATAAAATTTACCGGTGAGTACTTACTTATAATAATATCTGCAGCAAGCTATATACGAAGAGATTGATTTCGGGCGTGTATGTAATCCCGAAAATTACCCATCACCCATGGGAGTAACAATTCGTGAAAATAGACGACCGTTTAAATGTAAATTCGTTACACAGTAATTTATGCAAATTATACCAATACGATTGTGCGTGCTGTGCGATACCGTTCGCGGGTACGAAAAAAATCGCCCCGCGCGACCGCGCGTGCAATATTTTTCCTCTTTCGGTTGGCGGGCATAGAATAAATCAAGCCGCCCCAGCCATACGTAGGGTACGTGTACGTATTGAATTATAATTCGTCCCGATAAGACTTAAGCGTCATATCTTACGGCAACGCAGCATCCGAAGCGCGCAGTTTAATTTGATCGACGCAATATAGCCTTCAGTGTAATGCGCACTCGAAATTGGTACTTGCCATGCCCGCGCGCTTGTAGGTAGGTAGGTAGCATCGAAAATTTCGGTGCACGATGCTTACGAAGAGAAGAAAAAAAAACAAAAACAACGCGCATCGATTGAGGAGACGAAGGTGGATGATGACGATGTGGATATGCGCTGCGGACGCCATTATCGCGCAGGATGGTGCATACGCACGCATGGAATTATGCTCGTGCGCGGCAGGCGCATATCATGCGACGATAATATGCACGCGCGCGGTTTATGCGTGTATGGCGTGCTCGCACTTACCGTTCGCGGCTGCTGAGCGCGCGCGCGCGCGCGCCCGCGCCCCGAAGTTGATTACAGGTCTGCGAGGCAGGCGCACGAGCAGGCTCACTTCTTTTATGTAGGTGTGCGATGTCCGGTGGCATGACCTCCGCGTCCTCAGCCCAACATGATGCTGCATATGCTCTTGTTTCTTCTCTCGGTGCTGTCGTTCGTGTCTCGTAACAGGATGTCAAAGTAAAACAATAGCCAGCAACGCATCCAATATGCGAAACATTGATTGTAGAGATAAGAAAGTAGTAGTTGTGTAGATTTGTTGTAGTTGCTAATGTTTATTATTGTGGAGGAGGTAATTAATTGGTAGCGTTGTTGCGCGCTTGTTTTGCAACATGCTGTATGCATCCGAAGACATGTTAACGCGCCGTGGCTCCGTAATCATATTCGATCGGTTTATAATAACATACTCCCCGGATGCACCGGCCGCCCGGACTCCCATCACATTTTCCGCGCCATCGTCGTCGTCGTCGTCGTCGTTCAGTCGGCGGCAGCGTCCTCCACTGTTACACATTGCATTTGCTACACTTACGCTTAGGGTGACCATATCTTTTCCCCACTGCCCCAATATTAAACAATCTTAATTATAAACTCAAATTTTGTCAAAATATTGTGAAACTCCACATTATAAGCACAACAATACAGAAAATGAGAAGTTACAAACAAGAAAAGGGACCAGACATTCTCAGAATTTCTCTGGAAAGGTTTAAAAGTTCTCAGATGGTCACCCTTTGATTCTACACATGATGTCATCACTTTAAAACCCTTGCTAGTACAAGCATCACAGGTTAAACTAGTAAAGCAGTTTTGACTAGCTACAAGTAGGCAACAATATCGGTCACAAGAAAACGCAAGAACTTGGTAAGTTTCGGATATAGGTTTTACGTATAGAGCTACTGTTTTCAATATAAATCAGTAATGGCATGACCGTAATGATGCTACAATGTAGCAATTTAATAGACACCGCCATTTATTCGTCACGGCTGCCTCCCTGCTACGTATCCTTCTTCGTCATGCGGCCGTGCCCCCTTTCGGCCGACGTACCTTCGCGTACAACTTTAATACTTATTAATTACCGCTTTATGTCGGAGCCATCGTGAGTAACATTAAGCAAATAATAATAATTAAGTCGAATATGTTCCAGCACGTTTCGTCTCGGCGATGCACTTATTCAATAACGCCGCACCAACAGCCCAGCAGCCCGTCCGTCGCATCCTCCGCTGGGCGATTTTAATTTGCTCGCAAATTGCTTTTTGCAATATCGAGTGCAGCACCCTGCAGCAATCTTTCATCGTATACCAATAAATAGATTCGGTTATGTGTGCGTGCGTAGAGTAGGCGAGATTTTATTAGCTGAATTACCTATGGTTATTAATCACTTATTTGCGGGGTGGTGCACACCAATTTATACCAACCATGGTAATGCGTTTGTGCGTTTTCATTCATACAATTTGATTCATTCAACTCCCTTCGAATGCGCAGCTCCGCCTTGCGCTACGGCTACTCTATCAATCGTTTGTAACTTGTAACTGTTTGTTAATTGCATTGGTCATCGCGGACTGGACCAGAGCGTGCAGCGCAGTGCACTAGGTAGTAGCTTAAGTAAGTGGTCGAAACGTAATTGAAGTTGTTGCGCACGTTGCCCAGCGCCAGCGTGATTGTTAATTAATTTCTCTTAATTTCCCCATGCACGGCACTCTCCACTGTCCGTGCGAAATTTCCACATGTCTAATTGCGCGATTATTAATAAGCAACGCATGCTTACTGCGTGTGCAGCGTATATGTGTTTATACAGTGGCTACAATGTGATTAGTCCGGTAGGCGTAGCACCGCATACAGAGGTATCTACACGGTTGCAATTATCGCACGTCCTTAATTGTTGTTTGAATTAAATTAATCTGTCTGCTGGATTCGTTTGATGTTGCGATGCTTTACTTCTTCTGTTTTTTTAAGTAATCCTAAAGTTAATTGAATATCCGCTTTGGAATTAAGAGAAAAAGAAATAATTGATTCGAATTTCGACCGCATTGAGTTGTCGTCTTCCTGCCGACAATAGCATACAGCCGAGCAAGAACTATCCGCTCACATTATGTGTGATTAAAGAGACGATGTGCTCGCATCCGAATTCCGCGCATTTTTTTAAATTCCGATAGACATCTACATTTTCCGGGTGTAATAAAACTATTTTTGGGACCAGAGCAAGCAATGGTAAGTAATCATTAACATACTCCCGATTTAATCGGTCTTATGCCGATGCGATGCTTGGAAATTAAAAGGGGATTCCCTTCCACTTTTCCGGCACATAAATCGTCACTAATAAGGCAAGTCGAATAAAAATCATATAGCAAATAGTTGTGTATTTTTATGGTTAATGGTAATAACCCGGAAAGTCATAAAAACCGTTTCGGGTGGACCACTAGCGTCTAATTTTGATGATTATCGATGGATGTAAATCAAAAACTGCGCCAGATGTGATTTAAAAATACAATAATTATGCTGGCGATTTAAAATTTTAATTCAGACCGAATTCAAAATGCAACGACGCGACCGGCCGACGCTCAGCAAAAATTTATTTAAATGCCAAGCGTTTAAAATGATATTTGCGAAATATTATATTATGCAAAGCGTTCGTTCGGGCGCTGCCACCTCCTCGAGCGATGGAAATCGGCGAGTCGGAAATGCAATGCGCGGTGGAGTGGCCTATAAAATGATACACTTCGTGGCCAATGCGTGTGGATGCGTATCCGCCCGCCCATTCAACCTGTTGCTGGCTGGCGTGCGTGCGCCGTGTTTCAAAACGTTTAGCCGATTCACCATTGATTATACACGGCCAGCCCGAAACTAACGAAACGGCATTCACCACGTGCGGCGGCGGCCGCATTTTAAACGCCGCACGCGTTTTCCACTCGGGGGAAATTATCATTGCTAATTTTGCGCACAAACACACAACACACACTGATTCGTTTTGCCATTCCATTCATTATCCGTTTCTTGTTTCTTTGTTTCAGCGCCCGGAGATTGACGGCATCATATTTATTCATCGGATTCCACCCGTTCCATCTTCAATCACGCGATCGTAAAAATTAACCCATCCACACACATACGCGCACATACAGATAGGGATAAATTCTATCGCAAATTATTGAGCGGGCCATATATCATTTCAATTTTGCATTCAAGCGCCGCCTGACGTTTTCGTGTAATTTTCCGCCGGATAACGATAATGCTCGCGTCATTGAAATTCATAATACTTATTTACAATTTGTTTGCGCGACAGCGGCGCGCGGTAAACAAATACACTCTCACATACTCTAAGCACAACCGCCAACGACCGCATGTCTCGAATAAATCTTATCCCCGGCAAAGCAGATAATACTCCGGCATCTTGACCAGTATGCATCAATTCATCCGCGGCACGAGAGACAATAAAAGTCCAACGCCGACGACTCAGCGCTTGGGTGCTGCGGCTTGAAAAACGCACAAAGCGCCGAACCGCGAATCGCAATGAAAATCGCCGCCGACGCTAAGCCACACATGCGCACATGTTGTTGGAAGTTGGATGTTGGTAGGTATGTAGCCAGTGCTTGCATTATAATTTTATGTGCGGTCATTACGCGCGTCGACTATTAAAATATAATTACGACAACGCCTACAATTAAAAGGCCGCGAATTGCATGCCGCTGTGATGAGAAGACGACGGGCGACGGCAACGACGAAGAAGAAGAAGAAGAAGAAGGGTTTCGAACGGCATTGCGCAAATAAACGATTCTAAAATGCACCCACTGCCCGTGGTAGTAAATGTTCGATCATACCCTTTGGTGACCAATGTAACAGCAAATCTTCAACTTTCTACTATTCGAAATGTTTATTCCAATGAACCAAAACATATTTTAGTCATTGATGGAATTAATGTGTGAAGAAAGTTGGTAACATGTGGTATCAGCAGTTGGTGTTCGGTATAGTCCGCGGATGAACGGCATAACAAACAACATCGACAAGCGTTTAGCAGCGTCGCATACTTTGGCCTGCGTTTGTTCTGGCCAACTACAAAAGGGCCCCTCCAGCGCGCATAGGTAAGCACACGATGATAAACGATATAGGCACTCCATATAGATTAATAAAACGATACCGGCCCGCAAATCGTTGTCCGCGTCCGCGAATTTATAGCGCAACCGCAAAGTTATTTGCGCGAGTCCGTTCGTCCGCAATGCGGCGGCGTACGTACTTACTATGTCGCATACTTGTCATCGTCTGGTCGGCCCGCGCTGTATTAACATCGTTCCATATTTACGACTTGTTTGTTTCGCGTTTGTTTCAATTATACAGCGGCGATACTATTGAAAAACGAGTCAGTAATAAGTTTGATGGAATATCACTTTCGAAATGCGGCCGATTAGATGTTAATTTGATCCATCTGATTGCAATTTACTACAGCCCAAGAAGAACGCGTAATTTACGAGGTAGAAAATTTATACTACATCGTCTTCGTCGCGCGGGCACACAGCGTACCGACATTCGCATAATGCATGCGGGCGGGCATATCATAGTTATACTACGTTGGAATAGATGGGTATGGGAGGAAGAAGAGGGCGAATGTGCAGCCGCCACCGCATCAGACGCGCATTTAGCCGGGGCGCGTTTGATAAAAAAACCATTAAAATACGCAACGTGTACGTTTGCGTTGCGCGTATATCATCGATACGTATGGCTGCGGCCCGTAATGCGAATCGTACTTGCGCGAACGCGCGGAAACCGATCATGTCTCGCTGGTGCTGCCCATGAAAGGCGGTATAAAATATCTTTCTGCGGCCGAACGATTGCCTCCGACAGTAATGCGCATATACATTCCAAACACCAAGGATATTAGCTACGAATCCTTTACTGATGGAATTTAAGTGCTGGTGGTGCAGCACTGTACGTGGAGTTACTTGTCAGCATGCATAAATGTCCATTGCGCCGCGCTGCGCCACACCGCGCCGATAAGGTGTGCGTAGCAAAGGCGGCGGAGAAAAATCCGCAAATTTATGCGGGTGTAGCATAGGTAAGTGTTGCTGGTCACAGGTGCTCATACATTTATTTCTTCTTACCAGCGCCGGGGCGGACGTCGGCTTTCGCAATCGACAGCGGGAGGAAAAAACACGATTCAACTCTTCCACGTCATCAGATTCGGTTTCAATCCGCCGTATTTAATCGGAAATTAATATTTGCATTTGATGCAGTCGCCGGCCGGTTCGCTGGAAACGCATTGCAAAATGTGGTGTAAACTTATTAGATTTAAGGTGGCAACGGCACAATTGTTATACCAATGTTGTTGGCGTTGGTTTATGCTGCACAAAACGAGCAGCGCAACGATTGATTTAAGGATCCTGTACCACGAACACAACAACGCACCAGGGTGTGTCCTGCTATTGATTGGTATGCAAGCACAGTTTTATTCTCCATATTTATGATTTAATTGATTATTTTAAATTTGCCAAACCAAAGCTCACTGAATATTTTCTATAATCAAGAGTTAATTTATGGCAATAGTCCTTTTTATACCTCCCACTGGAGGATGTTGGCGTGGGTGCTGTGTGCGCGCTGGTGGCTTAACTCAACTAAGGCGACTTAAGACGTTATCATGCGATTTGTGGGAATGGCGCACACGCCAGAGTGCAGGCATTACCGATTACGACTAATTTATCGACTAATTACCATCGTGGCTAGTAAATTGTGCGCTTTGTGCCGGCTAGCGGCTTATCCGCGCATTGTGCAATGCGGTGGGAAACTATTTGAGCCAGCTATTTGTTTCGACACACGAATCAAAACAAGAGTTGGCCGGCAACGCGCGAAAACTACTTCGATAATCAATTGCTTGCCCGTTGCACACAAAAGCCTCATGCGCATTGCGCTTAATTGTTATTATCACTCGCTCGCGCGCGCGCCGAGCGTGCGACATAAGTTTCGTCACCTACGGAGACTTCGCAGGGGATTAACGGCAGGCGCTCGCGCAAGCATACCTCGACGACTTAAGTCGTCTCTGTAATGAAGAGCAGAGAGTGCCGTTCATTCATTCGGCCAAGTCCAGCCAGGTGATGTGATGTGTGTGTGTGCATCATCTCGAATGGGATGAAACAACTCAATAAGAGAAGCGCAATAAAATCGAAGCTTGGAAACATTTTAAAAGCGTGTTTATTAACATGTTGAATTCGTTTTTAAAAGTGTCAATATGCGGGTGGTCCGCCGCGTTTTACGACTCTTTCCTTTGCGTATTCCAACTTGAAATTCATTTGTAATCCAGCGTCTTTTATTATGATTTCTTCCTAATAAAATATTTGTGAAAAAAAAAAACCGTCGTAAACGTCGCGTTAATAGAACTTTTTGAATTTAATTTCCAACGTTAATGCACACCATGTCTTCGTTATTTTTTTCCTCTCTCTCTCTCTATAAAGCCGTAGTGTAGGTATACGCATTCTGCCTCAATAACATATCTATTAGTTGCGCACGTTACTTAAGTCGCGACGCGAAGACACTGGCGGCGGCAGCCCATCGCCGCAGCAGCAGCAGCCGGCCGTCACCACTGTCGTCGGTAAATTTAGAACGAAAAATAGAAACAATATAAATAACTTTGCGCATCTTGCATCGGCTACTTATTCTTATTACTAATGCGCGTGATACTCTCCGCGACTTACGCAGTCTCATGCATGGATATCCCGGAGGGGAGTGGGAAAGCGCGCTGCGCCGGTCGTGATTAAACTGTCTTTCACGTCCATCTTCTTCGCGTGGCGCTGAGAGACATTGGGAAAGAATGAACGCAGAGCGTTTATCATGGTTTAATCTATATTCGAATCGTTACACACATAGTTTCAGTGAGTAAGCAAATGCGCTGAGGATTACCGCACGTCAACCCGACTTATTATTATTATTACTCATCACAAATCGAGCATGCAAATGCCTACGAAAAATTATAATTAGAACAAAAAATTTTCTCATTGCATAAATTGGATAAATATGACTTTTGCATTGCTAAGCATGATCTGCGCAATGACCGCTGACATCGAGACATTTAAGCCAAACACGCACTCTTCTATTTATTGCAATCTACTATATTCTTCTTCCTCGTAGGTTGTGCGGCCGCCGCCAGTCCGTTTAATGTAACCGCCACGACCGCGGTCGCGCTTAGCATAAGAATGAGGCGGCAGCAGATCGTATCAAAAGGCATTATAAATTTGTTTACTTAAGTCGTTGTTCAACACGAATTTCGATTATTCACCCGCGCATTGTGGCGGTGGATCTTTTCTCTCCTCTCATACACGCACACCTACCCTATATTTAACTTACACTTAAGCTGCACTACACACTTCACTTTTACAGCGTTAAGTAGTTGCATTGTGTTTAAGTTTTATATGCTTACAACTTGCCTAATGTGGGTGCAAGTGTATGCGTATCGATGCAAATGCGGTTCGACCGACGACGGACGAAGCGCGTGCGCAATAAATCTAATCGTCCTTGCGCTTGCGTGGGTCGCTCAAACACAACAGATTCACGTGGGCTGTCCGCATTATTATTTATTATTTTATATTAAAGCTAATGGAATGCCGCGAGTTTGTATATGTGTCTCACTTTCGATCGATTCGCACATTACGAGGCACATTATAAGGCTACTTAGTGAAAGCGATTATTATCAACATGGCATCCATTCGATGTTAATTTGTATTTATCATCATCGATTCAATGCGATTTGAATTTGGCGACGTTCTAGATTTTACTTAATAATTTTTGTGTGGGGCATAATGTAATTTAAGCGGACGGAGAAAAACTGCCGATGCCTCAGCATCATCATCATCATTATCATCATCATCATTGGAAAAAGATAAAAGGTTAATGACATGTTGGTTAATCAACCATAAATCTCAATTTATGTGCGTATGTTTGCATCGAAATAGCATTCGATAGTATGAGTATACGGAGACATTACTATTAATAATAACTTCGGAAATAAGTTGTACTGGCGCGAATACGTCGCTTATATACATACACCTTGCGCTCGCGCATACCTACTACGTGTTTATTTAATTTTCGGTCGTAAATTACGACTTTATGATGCAAATACTAATGATTTTCATAAACACACAATTAACTTATTAGAAAATTACATCTCTCATATGCGTATTGCGTGAATTCGTAAATTCAATCATTTCTATTCGCGATAGCACACTGTTTAGAGGTTTACGCAAATCGCTTACACAAACTCATTCTATTAATGTGCATGTGCTTTGTGCTTGTGCTCAATGTATGCAATTCCGCATTAATAGGCATTTTTATATGTTTAAAGAAAATGTATCAGGTGTAGCTATAAATTGCAACAAATTATTAACTCCTTTAATTAGCCATTGCTGCGCGCTCGGGTGCGCTTTGTAAAATATATACACGGTAATTGTATAATTGTGGATCGTACACTAGACAATTTTACGATGTTATATTATAAATAAATGCCTACATACATATTTGTAGTTAGTATTTGAACACAGTGTAAAATTTACTCCATATATAGGTATTTATTTATATTTATTTACTGTTTTATCAAGAATTTAAGAAAAATTAAGCCAACCGTTAGCTGTGTGTACCTAAATAGATCTGCGAAATACATTACACATTCACATCAGAACCGCGGAAATCTCTACCGCTCACATTTGTTACGTCTATTTATACGAGTAGTAGAATGTCATATCACAATGCATGCGGCGTGCATCAAGACGATGACTTATTAGATTAGCATCGCAACATGTCGCGCTGCCACCAAATTCCAAATGGTAATAATATAAAACATATGTAAGTACATATGTAATCTATGTGCTCGTATCCAGGTGGTCCTTTTTGTAAGTGACGACTTATCGAAGGAAGGAAGGAACAATTAAAGAACGTACTCGTAGTATCCATGCAACACTGCTGGATTTATTCCAAACTGCACATTTGCAATGCGCTGCGAATCACCGCAATTAAAAATAGCTCTGTACTGCTCACATTTGTTTGCGTTCCCGAGACTTTTGTCTCCATGAGTAATGCACGCAGTGATTCGAGGAAAGCGCCCACAATAATAATAATAGACACCTAAAGAGGTGACTTATTGTTAGTTCCTTTCATCACACCAAGCCAAGCAAATGCTCATCGGCACTTCAAAGTTTCGGCAATTTGAATACCATTTGCCTTCGATAGCCATAAATCATTTGTCGCAGTCGGGGAACATTTACGCGTGTTTATAGTCGAAACAATCGAAATAAATCGGACGATAAATTTTTGTGTTAAATGAGGCGCGGGAGGTTTAACGCATCTTACGCCATCCGTCCGTTCGTGGGGCCTGGCCGCCCCCGAAATCGTAAATCACCGCCGCACACACTTGCGTTGACAATATTTCACATGATATTATAGCAAACATGCGCGCACGCTCAACGATCGCATGGTGGAAGTGCGCCTGTGGCTTTTTGGCAAAGCCCCCGCTGCCGGCCTAACTCTTTTATGCAAGCGCACAATAAATTTCGTTCTTGTTGCACACGTATACCAACTTATAATAGTAGAACTATAAAGCGTTTACGCATAATGTACTCAACGCTAAAATTCCGAAGCGCTTGGAATGCGCTCCTCTGTCTGTGAGAAAAGAATGCTTTAATTTTATCGCGTGTTAGATCATAAATTTCGTACAAGTACCGCGCTGATTGTTTATTATTGGACCAGTTGTAATGATACACAGCGCGAGTAACAGTATTTTGACATTCCTTTTGTTTTGTTTCAGTGTCACTGGCTCGAGACGCGCGCGCGGCATGTGCGGAAGACGATGCCGATCTACAAAGGCTCAGAGACCGACGACGACAACGACGTCGACGTCGCCGACGTGTTGTTGACAACGCACCACACCCGCGCGTACCGGCACGCCAGTGTTAACGGTGCGAGGTGTGTTTACACAAGCGTCGTTTGTGTATTGTTTTAGTGAAACTACCGGGCTAATCGCACACCACCTACACCTCCCACATTATAGGTGACAAAGTGGTGTTAGTGTTACACCGAATTGTGAAAACGCAACGCGTTTGTTTGTTTTGGAAATCAAGAGTCCTGCAGCAGCAGTAGAAAAACCGGTAGCCGTGTGAACCACACGAAATTCCATTCCGTTAATCTAGTCAAGCTACACAACGCATCTTAATTGCTTGCCTTGAATGTCACCAAAGCCTAATCTTTATCATAATTATGAATTTCCATTTTGTTCTCACAGCAGGGGAAATTCTCTAAATTTTTCCTCTCTCGACGAAATGAAATCGAGATGAAGGAAAAAAAGGAGTGAAATTGCACCGAAACGGGCCTGTCGTCGATTAAACTGCAGCCAGAACGCGCGCGGGCACTTGCTACGCGGGATCCGCCCGTCATACATCATCGAGATGCGCACGCGAGATAGGAAGAGTTACGAGCGATCGCGGACGGCGATAGACAAAAGTATGAAAGTTATAACACGGGCGCAACGTCATCGCCACCGCCGCCGTCGCCGTCGCCGTCGCAGGATCAGCCCGCAGCTGTTTTTCCGACGCGTTCTCATTATAATCGATTAATTAACGTTGCGGCTGCTGTACATGTATGTGAGCGAGATGCAATTAGAGATGCAGTTCTTCATTTGCGATAGGAACGGAGCACGGCACGGCACGGAGGTGTGTATCGGCCGACGATCTGTAATTCTCGCCACTCGTGCGTGTCGCGCGCTTCGCGCCGCGCAAGGATATTTCCGTAACTTCCACCGATTTTCGTTTACGCGAATGTCACCGCGCCGCGACACTTGTGCAAATCGTTCAGTGACAACATCATCCCATCCGTCGGCGTCGCTCGACACTCACGCAATGCAACGACACGACAAAGATCGCGCGTCCAAGAAGTAATTTACGCGAAAATAAATACAATTCAACCGCACATGTATCTAGTATGTACTCTTACATTTAGTAAATAGACAAATTTCATCATGGCAACACCGAAAGGAAATAAAAATTGGTTAGGATTATTTATTTATGCGAGGAGCGCTTTCGTGAAAAATGGTTGTCGGCGACACCGAAAACTCTAGCATTCGTATAAATCACGGCGCATAATAGGAGTAGAAAGGACGCCGCGGCGTCATTAATATGAGTAATAAATGTCGATGAGGTGATTCATCTTTACGCATAT
>JARJDR010000466.1:0-25611 GCA_030264135.1 Myllaena sp. GC000078
TTCTCGGACATACTCTGCCGGCCGAATGCATCGCGCGAGAAGCCCGCCGGATTCTCCAGCGATAATTGGCTGGCGTACGTGGCATCCGTGCTGCCCACCGTCTGATTATTGCTTGTTGACGACGCATCGTTGGTTTTATCGCCCACATGATTGCTGCAGCTGCCGTTCATCTTTGGCTCGCTTTCCACCAGCCCTTTTAAACTGGTCGAACTCGGCGTTGGATGAATTTTACTACGGGAACTATGAATACCATTTAAAAGGATCATCTTCGTGTAAATAAGACTTACTTCGAATGCACAATACGCGAGCCGTACTCATCCTCAATGAGCACCGGCTCAACACCGCTCGGCTGCATCATACTGCTGGTGATGGTGGTGCCCATGCGCGACTGGTTCGGCGAGAACATCATGCTCTGGTTCCACGTGTCGTTCGTGGCCTTGTAGTAGCTCTCGTTGCGCAGCTGCTTGCTGTGGCTGCTGTTGGCACCCATCAGGCGGTCCAGCACCGGGTTCCACGAGTTCATCGGCGGTGGCGGGCTCATTGGGCTCATCGAGCCTTTGGACGAATCGATCGATTTGTTCAGGTGATTGTAGATCACGGTGTTGGTGGATCCACCCGAGTGGTCCGTGAGCGACGGGTCTGAAGAGGAACTCGATGATTTCGTCGTCATCGCGTAGATATCCCCACCGGAGGTGTTGTGATTGCTTGTGTTGCTCCCAACACTACCGAAACTCGTGTCCAGCCCGTAGCTGCGATTCGGCGCCGGGCTGGAAGCGCGCCGCGCTATCGTCAGCGTGATATTGCCCGGAATGGGCCCCTCGTTGTGGCACATAGTCTTGCGCAGCGTCTCCATCGCGTCGCTGTTGCTCTGGTTCAGCAGCGAGATGCCGTTGACGCTGAGCAATTGGTCGTTGTTGCGCAGGCGTTTATCGCGCGACGCTGCGCCACCGTGGATCACGTTCTTGATGAAGATGCCCAGGTCCTGCGCACCGCTCGTCTTGCCCTTCACGCTGATCCCCAAGCCGGCCTTCTCCGAATCATGCACCGGAATGTTGAACGTTAAGTACTCCCGATACCGCCACGGCAGTGATAAGGAATCATCCAATTTATCTGTTGGCTAATTGTAAGAAACAAACATGCAAATGTTAGGATAAGCAAGCGTACAGCAAGGTGTGATGAATGAAACGTGCACAAAACGAAAATAATTTACTGTGTTGTGATTGGTGGTGGCCTCTTGAAATTGCGAAATGATTTTGGCGACATTGCTTTGATGTTGCTTGATGTTGTCGGCGACGGCGCTTGGATGTTGTGGATGAAGCAGATGATGATTACTTGCGTTCACCTGTTGCTGCTGTGGCGGAGATGATACTGGCGATGTGGGCGATTGTTGCAAATGGATCATCCGCTGGTGGGTTTGCGGTAGCGGCGGTATGCTCGGTGGCGTTGGCTCGTCGCGCAATTCTTCGCGACTTTCGCTCTTCTCCGCGATTGGATCAACGCCCTTCCGTTTCGAATGCGCAATACAAAAACCAAACACAAAACACACCAAACATTCAAGAGACCATAACATACAAAAACGAAAACATGTGCGAACTAAGCTAAGCTAAGCGAAGCCAAAAGGCTAGTTGCAAAGACGAGAAACCTACAATAATGCGTGGAAGAGAACACTCGGCGACGACGTCCTCCTGCCGTGAGACCACAATGCGGACGATGCTTCCGGTGGGTGCGTTGCGCAGCACGGAGACCGCCTCAGACTGGCTCTTGCCGGTCATCTCGACACCGTTGACCTCCAGCAAACGGTCACCGATCTTCAACCGGCCATCCTCCACAGCCGCCCCTTTAGGTATGATGTTTTTGATGTAGATGGGGCAGTTACCACCAGCGGGGTTGTCCCGCGTGGTTATACTGAAGCCCAGACCGTGCTGCCCTTTCGTCAGCTCCAATTCGATCTTTCGCCCGATCTTCCGCGTGTTGGATATGAGCAGACCTTTTGTATTGCGAACCGTCGCCGACGCTGCTGCGGACGATGACGATGATGGCACCTTCTTGGTCGGCGAGACGGTGGCAATTTTAGCGCCACATTTCTGCTCGGCCTCGACCAGCCGCTGGCAGTGGTCGATGTTCTCCTTGTTGTCGCTCAGCCGCGGATACACGGGTGCGGGTGGTTTTTGCCCATGACCACCGCTGGGTTTCCTGATCACACGCAGCCGCAGTTCCGGAGAGGTCAGCGAGAGTTTAAATATTTCCTGAACCCTAAAATTCCAATATTAAGTGCCTCGGTAATTAACTGGATAAAGAATAGAATTACTTTTGGAGCGGTAGGTTGAGTAGACAATGCCCGTTGATCTCCACGATGCAATCGAAGAGCGCCAGCCGACCATCCTTATCAATACGCCCATTGGGTTCGATACACTGCACCAGCAACCCTTTTTCCTTGCCCTGTCTATCATAATGCGGCGCTACATGAATGTCTAGTGGTCCCGGTTCGTTGCGGATAACAATCAGCTCGCCCATAGTCTTATCCGCTGGGCTCGTTGCATTATTCGCTTGGCCCAAGGGTTCCTTACGCTTCTGATCACGCGGCAGCGACGTCGACGTGTAACTCCTCGTGTTTGCTGCGCGTTCGGCCGCCTCGGCCCACTTATAACCACCCCCATCACCCAGGAATTGCATTGACAGACGATTACTACCAATCCGCTTGATACCACCCAACTTCGTATCATCCTCTTCCTCCTCGTCGTCGTGTTCGTCCTCCTCGCGGCTGTCAGTCACCCAGTCTGTGCTCACGTTCAGATACGCGCCCACACCGTTGGTCGTTGGCGGTTCGAGAATAATAGGCGCCGCAGACCAACGCTTCGTATTGTCGTTGGGTGGCGGTGGACCGACTGGAAGCTGGTTGAGGGCCGGTTCGCTACCGCGCCGCACCTGCAGCACGCCGTTCGCGCCGGCGCCGTTGGCGAGGTGCTCGCCGGTCACTTCGATATCGGTGGCGCTTGTGTTGGCGGCCGTCCGTGAGTTGTAACCGGGCCCGTATTTATGCTCACCATCCTAGTTAACAACGTTTACATTTGAAACCGTGCTCAAAGCGAAGAGAAGAAAAGACTCACGTGGAAGATGTCCGGACTGCCGGTTCCCACCGAGCTACCGCTGGCGCCGTCACCACCACCATGGTGGTGCGCACCCTCGCCGTCCTCGAAACTCGCGAGAATCTGCTCGCGGTCGTCCACTACGTCGCTGAGGCGGTCGTCAGGGTCGAGGATCCCGCCGCCCTGTGACTGGAGATTGTGTACGGCCAACCATGAATCGGGGCCCTGCGAGTAAAAAACACTAATTAGCTTCTCTTGGCATTGTGTTTTTGAGTTGAATTTCACATAAATATTTTAGTTTAGTAGTACAATGCCGTTTCCGTTTCTCAGCGGTTGAATTTCATGCATTCATTCATGAAGGAGAGAGGATAGTCTTGTAAAAAATCGACTCGGTAGCGCCACTTAATAATAAATGCCCTTGGAGGAGAAGAAGAAGACAATTATTTTTGTATTACGCGACGTCTCGAGGTTTTTATTTTAATTTAGTCTGTAATTTACGGTCGTAAATGAAAAACTATAGAAACTACGAGTATAGAAAGATTAATTCGTGTTTTGTACTTGAAGAGGTAATATTTGCTCAGAGGATATCCTGTTCTTAACACCAAATCTAAAGACAAATCTAATAAAACTAATTTTAAAGTAACAAAGATAAATCTATTATTGTTTACAAATTAATACACTCGATGTTACGTTGCCATGATGTATTGCACAAAGAGAGATTAAAACACTGCATTCCATTCTATTTGGTGTGCAGATTTTAAATTGCATTAACGCGCTGGTTGCAATTTATGCAATTATTACCTTTCGCAACTCGCGCACCACACACGCACATTTACTTCGCTGCATGCAGGCCTAATGAAACTACAAAATGTAGTTTAAAGCATATTGAAAAATGCAGCAAAATAGAAATAAATATAATAAAAGTACTTCATAAATATTCATTGCAGATGCAAACGCGATGCAATTTATTGATCGTTCTAGTTACAACCATGCATAACTTTTTCCTTCAACCACAAACTGGTTTGATTTAAACTATTTATGATATTTTTCATCAGTAGAATATTTGCACGTGGCTATTTCATTTCATTTGTTGTTGCAAATAACTTACACATTACACATGATAAGAACAAAGGTAGAATCGAATAATTGTGTATAATGAGTAAAATTCGATCGGTGCCGTTAGATGTGAAACCAAGCGGAACTCACAACAGCGCAAAAGTATAAAAATAATCGTTGTGCAATTATGCATGTTAATAATTAGCAATGGTTTTGTACTGAAATACCCTCATTACACGTCTATCTTCAGAATCCTCTGAATCGTTACCCATGCACAAGGCAATTTTTAGTCGCATAATTAATTTTACATCAATAACCATTTTTTAAACTATCGCTTGCAGTGCGTCATTAATCATCGCGCATACTAGCCCCTCCGGTGCGATGTAAATAGTTTAAGTTAATTAAAATAAACAAAGATTCGATAGGACTTGCGTTTCGAATTGCATTAATTACTTTTGAGTAAACATGTTGCTCGATTTACTCGTATGTACGGAGTACATTTCGCATTCATCAATCATTTGATGATTCGAAACAGAATTGAATCTTCCCACAAATTATGTTCGTACATCAGCTCGTTTATAATTATTTTAAGACAAAATAATTGAATTCTTACCTCACCGTCTATTTCCATACCACACACACATGCGGTTTTTCCTACCGGGAATGAAAGCAATTTTGCTCAATAACGCAGTGTGCTTCCTTTGTTGCTTGCATTTCTTACATGTTTCCTATTATCTTTGCGGTGCATGAATGCGGTTATTAATAAAAACAGAGTAACGTTAATTAGCCGGAGAGCTAATATAATATAATAATGGCCGATGAAGCAATTATAAAACGTGTGTTCGAATGGCAGTGAACGATAGGATCGTATTAATCGTCTGCGGCGTCGAATGCAACGCATAATAATAACAGGCGCGCGATTAAATCATTTCGCGGTGGCGATGATTATTTTTTTATGATTCAAAACCCAGACAGTCAGTATCGTCTGATAATCGAATCGCAAAATTGTCAATATTCGCATTTGTGTACGGTATGAAATGAGGAATGTGAAATGTATAAAGTAATTAAATTTCTAATTGTTAATGCAAGATATATTGGATGAAACGGGAACGTTGGATACAATTGAAGTGAAGTGAGCAGCCGCCAATGATATCTACATGGTGAACATGGACAATAATAGACAATATTTGATTTATTAACCCCATTCTCTGGGAGTAAAGTGCGGTAATAAATGTAATAACCGCACATTAAGATGAGAGTTTCACCGAATGAAGAAAACGAATTAAATTCGCGCGAAACAACACCACTGATTAGGCTGATATGATTGATGATTCTTTGCCAATTTCTCCTCACAAACGTTTTGTATTCTTTAAGTACTAGTTAAATGGCAAACGAAAAAGTTTAAATTGCAAAGAAATACCCAAGTAAAAGTCTATGTCGAAAATACGCAAAATAACTAATAAATATTTAGCAACTTAGAAATGAGTGATAAGGAAAGTGACATATTCCTTGCAATCCTGCTTTCTTGGATGCAACCTTCACATTCGCATCAAACCTGTTTGCTGTTTGATTACGGCTTGAATTGCAAATGCGCAAACATTCACTCACATTCGACACACGCGTAATTATTGAAACTTTAAAAAGACTGTTCGTTGGCTGCGGTTATAGAAAGCAGAAAGTCTTGCAATCTGACAACAGGCTTTCAATTGTATACAATAATTTCTTATAAACAAGTAATTTGTATAAAATTTAAAAACTTAGGTAAAAAGGTTAAGAATTTGTTAAGTGTATATAATTAAGCAGATTGTTGCAATAATTATTAAAATTTTGTTAAATTAAGTGTGTTGAGATGAATGTCGAAAAATAAACTGTGAGAACAAGTTCATTCATGAGTGGCGCGAAAGTCGCGTCGCGTTGCGCCGAATTACGTACGCAGTCATGAATGAACACCAAATCGCTTTGACAGCTTCCATAGCCACAGCTTCTTTCCGTGCATTTAAATTTAAGTAAGTTGTATTTATAGCTGCCTCGAAATTGGCACTTTCTTTCGCCGACATTGACCGCATTCGGTAGCATTTCTTCTTCGTCGCCTTCTCGCGCAACTCGTTCGTTCTATTTTCGGATGATCAATTATTTTAGGCGTGACTTTCATCGTTACGCTTAACGCCTTAAATGCATACATACGAATTCTAGTCCTCTGTTTCTCAGCGAATTGCTTAAAATTAAGCAAATCGATTGTTTATAATACCATAGAATTCATTTCCCATCGTTCTCATCCCATTGGATATAAATAATTGGAAATCGTTAATGAGTGCTCTAGCTCTCGAAATCTAGATTTGTTCATAGCCCCCGAAAATTCCCAATCGGGACTATAAACCAGTCGTGACGAAGTGATAATCATATCAGAACTTCATTCTTTAAATAGCTGTAAAACTACAATACAAAACAATTCACACTATCATTGACTCAAGTGCCGACAAGTGAGTCACTTGTTGTGATAATAACATTCCTCCCGTTAATTACACGCTAATGACGAAGGGTTTTTGTTGGTGGTCGATACCTTTTTCTCACTGATGCTTGAAGAAGTCGAGGAAGCACGCGCGTAGGCGGTGGCGGCGTGATGTGTAGGCCGTGTGATTGAGATGCGCGTTGTGCCGCGGCCGGGCACATTGCGCTGCAGCTTCTCGACATTGTACGTGTGCCGCCAGCCGAAGATCTGCACCAGCTTCTCGGCCACCTCGGTGCACTTGGGGCCGACGTACGATGTCGTGCAGTTGTCGAACATGTCCTCTTCTCCCTCATCGCGCACTTGTGCACCACCGCAATTTCATATCCTCTCAAGTTATGCACTTTTAATACAATTTAAAATACTATCAAATAGCCTAAATGGAAATTGATTCAATCGAAGTACTTCGAAACTGCACAAATTGCAATAATTAATAAACGGGTAAATAAACCGTTAGAAATTCATTAGGCGAACTTGTATTGTTTGCATCGTTTGACAATTGCGTGCGGCGGCATAATAAACAAAACGTAATTTATCAAACCAAACGTAAGAGATTTCCGATTGCGAGAGATTTGCGATGGCGACACTAAACTGTGTCACCTCGCAGCGACGAACAATAATTATGTATTCCATTGTACGACAAAACGACGCGACGAATCGTGACGACGCCGACGTCGACGGCGAAGTAAGAAAGCAAGAAGAATGGTGGCGCAATGGCGCATTTTCGTCAATCGTATACAATTTCGTACTGTGTTCGCAATTCGCTTCTTTCGATGATTACACCGCTTGCTGTAGTAGATGGGTAGTGTTCTTCGCGGTGCGGCGTTAAGCGTTGTATAATGACCGACCCGATGCAATCGTCTCCCAACTTGCTTAAGACGTTAATAAACACTCGAGCAGTTTTACGCCTCAAATAGATAAGTATTTGCATTCTAGGTAGGAGATATACCAAATTGAATTTGAATTAATTTAGTGCTGAGGTGAAGTGTAGGTAATAAGATTGCGGAAGAAGCAAAGTGAAGTGCGCAGGTGAACGCCTCGAGGAATCCCATTCCCATTCCCATCATTCCAGCGCGTACGCTCTATGTGATTGCTTCCTATAATCCAGCTTATTCCGCCAATTACCAGAACAGATCGATTGCATAATCATAATCAAAAATCTCGCTTTATTTCCTGGTCGTAAACGAAATCCTTAAAAATGATAGCGCAATATTTTATAAGATTTCTTCAACTTTTAAGAAGCTTTTTTCTAAACTGGTTAGACTGAATAGATTATGTAAATTTAAATGGTTAGGTTAATAAGTATTGCACTCAGTCTCTACGAGTAAATATAAAGGCTCTACGCATCGGTTGTGGTTGGATGGTTAGTGCGAGGTGTGCAACGCACTCTTGCATACACATAACTGCAAATTTCAAGTAAATACAATATACTAGAGTATGTATAATGTGTGAGTGCATACCACGTAAGTATATAGCGAATTGTTAAGTCGGGTGCGTCGCCTAGCCAGAGATACGCCGCACGCGAAGAAAATGAACAACATTCTAAGTCCAAGTCGAACGCATTCTATGCCATAATACGCAAACGGTATGTGTGAGCATAGATTGGAGGGATCATAAACCCGACCGAGTTAACATTGTTTGCGAATTGCTCATTTACTATCAATAATGCAATTATCTCCGGCTGTAAACCTCCTTGATTTTATTCGAAAATAGCAAATAGCAAATGGCAATGGAATTTCGAGTCGCTAAAAATAACGCAAGTGTTGACAATTTGCAAACGCAATAATTGTAACTGTAAACCAAACTCAACAAATTACGTTGAATGCGCGAGTGCCATCATAAACACGCGCGTGCGAATGAATAAGTAGTAAGCAACAAGTGTGCATATTCAGTTATCCTGTTAGCCTGTTAGCGGTAGATATTTGGATGGAATATTGAGAGGAAGTCCAACGTTTGCGCTTTAAATCATTGAGAATAATTCGATGAATGCGCATTGCAAGTACGAGTACGACTACGCCAGTTGGCATTGTGTGTGCGCTGACCAAAAATAAAAAGCGAAATGAAAAATTAACGCGCGCACTTTTGCCGTTCCGTTTCCGGAGGAAATGCGTGCCGGCCCATATGGAATTGTCATTATTCTCTCTATAATATCGAAAACATTCCGATGTTATCTCAAATACTTTCTATCTTTCACAACAAATGTTGTTATTTTCAATTATGATTTTTTATCTCTAAAAATATTTACTTTTAATTAGGAAGATACGAAATTGGTTATTATCCCAGAGTCCAATCTGTGAGTAATTATCTTCAGATAATGAATCACCAACATGCGTCTTGGGACGTCATTTATTTAATCTTTGATAAACGCTCCAGTTAGATATCGGTACCTAATTATGTTTATTGCAATTATAGGCCAAATATATCTGCCATTACTCATAATAACCTTGCGTTTATAGAAAAATATTTTGCTTCGCTCAATCAATCACAAAAAAATGTAAAATATTGAAAACAATAATTTATCTACGTATAAAATTGTGAGTAGGAATGTTTTTGCTTGTAAGTGAGTTATTTTAAAGCAGCACACGTGAAGGCGGCCACCCAAGGACGCGCATGTGTGTGACAATCATAATTATTACACGGCTGTTTTCGTAATTGTTTGAAATGTAATTTTGATAACTCCATTTACATACGTATGTTTAATATGCAACTCTTGTACTAGATTGCGGGTATAATAAATGGTCGTATTATGTCATTATTTAAACAAATTTGTCTTCAATATAACTTCAGTAGAACTTCGTTATAACTGTCCTCGGATATAACGTTCACCTCAGGATGGCCCCAAGCATTTCCCATGTAAATTTGATCGGATATAACGTTCACTCGCTTATTGTTAGTACGATCGTTATTTTTGGTCCTTGTACCTGAAATTACATATACCTGAAATCGTTTATAGCGTTCAGGAGCCGTCTGTGAACCTGAACGTTATATGGATTGGTAATTTCAGGTTTACGGAGAAGGTATGATCCCATCTACATTTTACCTGGTTGATTTTATTGTGCTCTGCTAAGAAATAAACCGATTCTTGAAATTTCGTTAAGCCAAAAAGATGTGCTGCAATATAGCCATCGTATTAACGTATTGTAGTATACATGGTTGGTTATAACTTATAACGTTTGTCGGATATAATGTTCATTTTTCCCCGGTCCCCACGAAAACGTTAAAACGAAATTTTACTGTATTTACTTAATTGATTTTCTTGTCATCTACAGCACTATATTATGCTTATTAAAGCAAAACACGATCGATATTAATAGATTACAACTTATAAAAGAAATACAACCATAAACAACATGTTCTATTTGTTGTACAGCAGTGATTTGAAATACCCATCAACTTTTATTATTACGATGCGTCGTACTCGTCGTACATGCGCTACTTCTTTCGTTTCACTTATTATTATTACTTATCTTTTATTATTTGTATTATATTCGTGCTAATATTGCGCGTTATCATTGTTTCAACAACCACCCAACAACAATGTAGTAGCTTAGTATAAGTATAAAATTGTGTTTCAAACAATACGAGAAACCACAACATGAATGTCTTCAACGCACGCGTTTTGCATTGATTTCGTTTAATTAGCCACCGCGTGCGGGAATGCGCATAAGTATGAGCGCCTACTGATTGTTTTTATAGCAGTTTTCTATGAATTAATTTCTTCGACCACATAGAAACGGTGAGTGCAATGTGGAATGCACAATCGTCGCGAATTGTTGAATTGTTGAATAAAACGCGTTGGCCCCCCCGACCAGTTTGATGAATGTCGGCTGCATTTGCAAGCGCAGCGCGGAGGCGCGCGAATACCAACAACCAACAACCGAGATCGTTATGTTATTGCCGCGGACGGCGGAGGACTTTCTAATCTATGTGTCTACGCGAACGAACGACTTCTTTCTGCGCGCGCGCCTAAACCAATTTCTCTCTCCCGAGAAGAGAACACATTTTTACACCTTCACAAAGTAAAGCGATTAATCAATTTCCATTCAGATGCATAGAAAAAAATGATAAGTAAGCAAATTTTCAACACTACACTCACAATTCAATTATTTTCAAATATGATGGCACTATCTGTTTTATCCCTTATTCCTGGGTAACAGGTGCGCAACGACACTTCTCACAAACAGGTTGGTTTGGGGGCGGACGCGCAATAGATGATGAGCAGCGGATGCGCCGGAGCCGGCCGGCCAAACGTACTGAGTCGGAAACAGCGGCGCGAACACCGACGAGGTGTGTGCGACTGAACTATGCGCGCGCGCGAGTACGCTCAGCGGACGCGCCTGCCTGCTTCTGCCTTTCCTACTACCTGTCGCTAATTACGCATTGCTTACTTACTGCTCCCCCACGTTCTGCATGGACTGAGACCGAGGAGTTCTTTCCAAATTCAAGAGACTTCCATGTATGCAACGCTTAATTTGAAATTAAATGCAGACGTTATCCGAAATTATGAAATTATTAAAGAAAATGAATGTAAGCACCTATTGCTTTTTTTTTCTAGGAAGCTTACGCACACAGCACTTTAATTAAAAGTTAACGTTTTACATCATTACTACGAAATACAGCGCGTCTTCCACTGCACTGCGTATTAGTGCCTTTTATTTCTGGTAATTTAGCGATTTCGCATTGATTCGCTTGACGCAGCTTGCGCTCATTACGCTAAGCAGAAACGCTACGCATTTTGCTGCATTAGCATTAGAATTAGCGACGGCGCAGGCCACCGCACTGATTGCATAGGAGCGAACGAATGCGAACGAAAAACTCGGAAATCAAGTTCAAGTTCAAGCGTTAAATCGCTATAACGAGTGTTGCAGCCGCGATCAATTTGTACTTCTTTGACGCGAATATTATGCTAAATATGTACGTGAGATGTAAGTGTGCGCCGCGGCAAAGGATGTTTTCGCGTTTTATTTACGTCGGCGCCGACTCGCATCCTGTGAGAACCAGAAAAGTTTGACTGTCGCAACGACGCACGTTGATTATCACAAGTCGAACTCCGATGCAATGGCTTCCAATTTGTAAATAAATAAAATCTAAGGTTTCAACAATAACACTTTCCATGTTTATCGTTTACTAGTGTACGAGAATATCGTCTGAATTGAATGATACGCTACCTGTTGAATTTTTAAGAATTTTGTAGTAGTTTTGCTTCTCTTGAATAGCTAAAGAAGATGATGGCGTAACGACCCGAGTCAGACCGTAAAATTTATGCAGAATTTTAATCAGTCCACATCTTCGTCGGTCATAGAATAGCGAACTTGCTCCACACTCACGCCGACGATGTAATGCAACAAAGTCTACGCCACAACGGCCATTACACGATGTTACCTCATTCGGTAATTGTCTTACACGCCAAGTCATCATCGCTTTGCTATTCGCATTGTAACCTCCACAAAAACAACGCGGATAAAAATAATAACATATTACAAGAGTCAATATAGAAATACAGACATTTACTATAAATTTCGGCATTTGTTGTTAAAATAGTGCCATGCAAGTCACTCAACGAAGAAGGCACGTGGTATGCATAACGTAACAGAACCATAAACTACAAGCGTAACTGAAATTCAACCAGTTGTGTCGTCGTCTATCCTTCGCAAAACAATCTAAACTCGGTAACTCGGCGTTATTTCCAGCGCAAACTGGCACAAAGTAAGTAATACTGTCGCATTTTCGAACAAACGCAACAACGTGAAATGTGTGTTAGAAGGTAATTCAATCTTTGTGCTTTAATTAGGCGCTGAGTCGATGCAATTAATTTGCTCTAATTAGTTCAAGTTTAATAAAATCGCAATAAACAATATTTTATTGTTAATATTTAACATGTTTCGGCGAATTTTTTAGAAAACCGTAAGGAAATGAAGAAGCGCTTAGGCAGTTAGATGATTTTTGACGGGTGAAAGTTGTGCGTGCGTGCTGCGCACATTCGTCAACACAATGCGCACTTAGTACACAACAAACGCAAATAAAAAACAATCATAATAACAGCGCCGCATCTGCGAGTGAAATATGTATGCCTAAGTAAATTGTTGAAATTGCTTCGCCGTCATTGTTTAAACCTGATTTGTTTTTATACCGTGATTATTGTTCATTAAATATATTTATGTACAGTTTTTCGTCTTGTCACATGAAAGACGTGATCGTGAACTACCTAGTAGAAGAAAAGGGTTGAGTAATCATATACGAAGCAACTTCCTGTCTGCGGTTGGTTCCCTCATGTAATCAAATATCTTGGGGTGCATTCATTCGCTTTCTTATTCTTCTTTTTCCTTTACTTCCTAAGCTTTTATTCTTCTCCTCTTCATCAATTTGTTTTCTTATGGACAATGTTCGCATCTTACCTCATTGACAATGTCCTCGTCCCTTTGTATATTACTTAATTGGGTAGAGGGTTATCCTATCCATCTCTCGTTAAGGTCTTACCATACGAATTGAAAAACATTTAAAGAACACTTGAAGATCAAAACGAAAGCGCTTGGTACTCGTATCATGAAAAGATGTTTACCTGAAACAAACGAAAAACAAAACCATTACAAACCAATACAACAGCAAAAGAAAAAAGAGAATCTTATGGTCTCCACAAAACGCAACTTAAGTCAAAAACTGCATGGGAGAGACCTCTGGCGGCCGTACACAACATTACAAAGTTACTCAGTAAGTTTAAAGCATGATTTCCACGCAGATGGCGCGCCATACTCTACTTTGTAGAATAATTCTCACTTTCAATCGCTCGTTCGCGGCACACACGCAGCAACAGGTGCGTGTTAGCTACATGCACCTGTTCTGTTGCGCAAGTCACCCAACATGTTTCTATCCTCCTCCTTTCTTTTATTTCTTTACTCGTTGTCAGTAACTTGAAGGGAATGAGCTTAGCAAACGCAATAGAAGCCCTCTGCGCTACATTTTCAACGGAGAAAAAACCACGACGGCCAAGAAAAGTCCTTGGACTAATGCTACGCAGCAGCAGCAGCAAACGCGATGATTAATGTAATATTCAGGCCCCGCCGAGAAGAGGAATTCCTTCAACTTAGAGATCATCTTTGATGACTACCTAACTTAGGACGCTTCGCCATCTACAACATTATCTCTCAGCGCGCGCTCCGGGCGGAGAGTCCGTATCTAGATCATTCGTCAGCATACACGTTCGCGCCGGAATTATAATAATGCGCGCGCCATACATGGGATGGGATATGTTCCAGGAAAAAATAGCGCACGTGCGCCACGGCCACGAAAAAATGATGAATTTCTTGTTAACTCTTGAGCGCCGCGCCGGTGATGACTAATTTCGCCAGCAGCAGCACTCCCGTGAGTCATTACGCATAAGTAAATGAATTATAAAAATATATTGCGATAGGTATAGATCTTATGTAATAGGAACTATTTTAAATGATGGTGCAATATTTCAAACGGTTAAATAATATGCAAAAGCTACCCTGTGTGCATAATAATTAAAAGTTATTATTCGTTCGTGATTTCCAAGTATGGCAAGCGCATAAGTTGCGGCATGCATGTCATCACAAAGAGTTGTTAATCGCTGTGACAATGCTTCGCCCGCTTCGATTTGCCATTGCACAATATTTAAACGCCGTCCCCGGACTCGTTTCCTGTCCACAATAGATAGCAATACCACTGCGTAGTTACTTAACAACATTTGATACAATTTGTCATCAAAACCCCTCCCTTGCTTACATACCTACGAGTACATACCCTCCTTAAACAATTAGAAAACATCATTGTTCTAAGAAGGATTACTTAAAAAATTACTTAAGGTGCTTCGTAAATAACACGCGCATTACTTCGTGGAATAACGCAGCGCAAGGATTTCCTAATCGATGTAATTAGAAAAGTAACCATCTTGTAATTACAACTCTGCCAAATCGCTTCAAGTCGAAAAATAATGCTGGCGTGCTGGAATGCGCGACAAATTAGATGTAAAGTGGATTTAGTCCAGCGGATCGACTCGGTATAAATTGCGCATGACCAAATTGGGAATTACAAGGCAATTTGTATCACGAGTGAAAACGAAATGCAAAAAAAAAACACACACACCGAGCTTCATTTTCATTCATTTTTACAACACGCTTCATTCGTTTTTTAGTATGCACTCATTGACAATTCAAATTCACCATACATGCAGGTAGGTAAGCATTTTTTTCACCATCCTGTTATGTGATTGAGTCTTGATGACTCCACAGGAGTGTCGTCCTTGGGATGCTGTCGTTCGTACATCCGATGCGATTCGCGCCGCATTTGTTACACTCTCGTCAAAAACACGGTGCAAAAAGCAGACATTATTAATTGTTGCAATCACTCAAAACGGTTTGAACCAAACAACAAATAATGAACAAATGGCACTGGTACGTACATAGACAGAATCTAATCCGAATGATGAATTGAGTCTATAAACATGAAAAATTATGATGGATCCCATGTTGAATTGTATAGTTTAACTTCGAATTTGTCAGGTTTACATCGAGCTGTAGCGCTGCTTTTTTCGTTTTGGAATTCCAAGCTCGGATCTCATGAATCTCATCTTTCCTCCCTTCAATAATTTCGACTTGTAATGCAGGCGCTGTGTGCTTCTTCGTTCGGCTATTCCCATCCGACTACGATTACGAGCGCTGCAATTGAGTCTTGCTTGCGCTGACCACAGCTACAAGAAGTTGGTTATAGCCACCGGACCGGACCGCATCATCGGACGGATGGAGGTACCATCACGAATTGTGTTATTAGCCGGATGTTTTTTTCTCTTTAACATTCTCTGCGCCTTGATTTCGATGCTTTGAGACAATTCCAACTCCTGCTTGGGTTGTTTATTGTTGATCTTGTTGATATTTCTCGCCGGACGAGTTTTTGTGTTACGGCATATCGAGTTGGTTAGTTGGGTGTGTCCGCTTAGAAATTATGCCAAACGATCTTGCCTGCGGCAAGGATGTTGGAAGACCGAACTGTCGTCGTCCGGTCGGCCAACGCCACACTTATATGACGTCAAGAGAACATCCATGATCAAAGTCGATTACGGCTAGACGATCAGAAAAACAATCTTGCGGTTGGCGCACTAACTGAATTAAGCTACAATTTGTTTGCATAGAATTTACTTTTGTTTGATGCGAATAACAATCGAAAAAATCGTAAAATTAATGCGTTTGTCAAGTATAATGGAATGAAATTGGTAAAGTATGCAAATGTCAACACTCACCACACGTGCGCGCCAAAGTTGAATTCAATTCTTCGTGGCGCGCATTGATAGTAAGATGGAATAAAACGCGATACGATTGCATTGTCTTGCGCAACAATACGAATGTACGCCAAAAGCGCTGCACATAAAGGAGTTCAACATGACCACACGTGGTGGGCGAGGAATGCGCCTGTTGTCATGTTTTTTCTTTCACAAAGGATACAAATGGACGCATGATTTCAAACTGAAACGATGATGAGCATTTTGCATGTTCGATTGTTGATTGATTTACGGGTCATTTATAAAAAGACACGTGTATATTTTTAGCGCAATGATATACGATTCGCCACGAGGCGTGTGTCGCCTTCTATTTTATCAGTGTTTAATTTTTATCGGCGTGCAAAGTTATTGACATTAAACATTTTACGAATACGTAATGTGTGCGTACGCTTGTGATAACCGATGTAGGTGTGCAAATACGCATTGTTTATACAGCAGGGCACACACCTTCCCTTTTCATCTTTCTATTACTCATCGATTTTTCGATAAGCACAACTCTTTCGTCGCGTTAAGTTTGCGCGGTGGAAAATGTAATCAGCATGCATTCATTTCTGCACGTTTCCAGCGCAGTGAAACACATAAAGCTTATCACAGCTAGTTTAATGGAAACATGGTTTGTCATCAGAGCTATTGATAAGAAATGTGATTCAATGTACGTGTAAAAGAGTAATTCCAAAAATTGTATTTTTAACACCAGGATTTAACGACAGATCTTTCGCATCGAATGCACTTCGGGAACATCACGCTAATGGCTTTTCGAATTCCGAAAACAATTATTTCAGCTTTCCGCTCTTATTTCGCACGACACATTCGTTCATTCATCATAGCAGCGGTGGTTTTGCCACCAAATCAGTGTCGCATCGGACGAACGCCTCCGCAAACGGCTAATTACCAGCTCACAGTAATAAAAAAACACGAAACAATCACCGTATTAAGTATATGACACCTAGTTTTCAAAATGCAATTAGTATCTAGTTCACAATCTTTCTAATTCAATCTGAATTGAAAAAACTGATGAAAATTATGATCAGTTATTAATAACTTAACAGCAATATTATTATTTTTGAGCAGTGCTGCAAAATGCAGTATTTTGAAGAAGCTAAAGGTTTGTAAGAGTTACGGTGAATTAATTAGGTGCGACAGCGTAATCGCCGGCGATGCACTCGGCTCGTAATTATTCTAACGTTCCGCGCCGCAACCAAATTAAATAAAACAAAACAAATATAGTAAGTAATGCAATTGCAGAGATGGAGAGAGAATGACGCTGCTAAACGTACTCTAGATTCTCGCCTAGATTATATAAAGTTCATCTCCCGAAAAAAAAACAAATTATGTATAAGAAACGAACCTTAGATTCCCAGCAGCGGCATAGTGATTGTTTTTTTTTCGGCCGAGAGAAATAACTCTCCAGATGGAATCCGTTCAGGTAGTTTTATTGTGTTTGGTGCTCTCGTTCAAAGGTCATTAATTTCACACATATTAACGCCGACACAACAGTAACCAAGTTGTTGCATCAAATTTCCTGACTTTCCTGTCAAAGTCAAGCCACATCTGTTTCGATCCTTCAACCTCTCAACACTCAACATTTGTTTGCGCCCCCAAAAATTTACATTTGTACTTGGAGTGTTTGGAATACTCGTATCACAGTAGTGTCAGCGGATGGCATTCGAAAATGGGCGCAACACTGTCAACACTCTTCGCGCGCCTCTTGGGCCGGACGAAAGCCCGTGTTTTAATGAGTAAAACTGCACTACCTACTTCAACTCTATGCTAAATAATTAGGGAGGTTGTTTAGTTGGATTAGATGGCGCCGGAAAAACGACCATCCTCTACAAACTGCGATTGGGCGAAGAACTCCGTGCGGCCGCCTCGATGCCGACGATCGGCTTCAATGTGGAGACGGTCTGCTACAAACACGTGTGCTTCACGGTGTGGGATGTTGGAGGACAAGAACGCATCCGCTTGCTTTGGCGCCACTACTATCACAACACGCGCGGTATCATCTTCGTGGTGGACGCCAACGACAGCGAACGCGTAGATGAGGCGCGCTTGGAGCTGCAGAATATTGTAAAAACCCCACCCCTGCAATCGTGTTTCTCAAGCCCCTTTTGTCTATTATGGTTTAGATAGAAACCGAAGAATTAAAAAACGCGATTGTGTTGATCTTCGCCAACAAGCAGGACCTGAACGGTGCGATGGACATCGAAGAAGTCACCGAACGTCTACGCGTACGCACGCATCTTAAACAGCGCTGCTGGTACGTGCAGGCAGCCTGCGCCAAAACCGGGGATGGTTTGTTCGAAGGGTTGGATTGGCTCGCCAAACAACTCCGATGAATCCAATTACCAGCTGTATCGCAAAGGGAAATTGTCGGCAAAGTCATTACATTAATGATGATGACGAATGCTTACTCATTAATTTCATTTCATTGTGGTTTCGCATCATTTTTCATATGTGCGATTGCGGTGGTTCTCATGGAACGCAATGCAATTCTGCATTATGCGAATGATTACGCGATCATTATCATTGCCGACTGCGAAAAGATTGCATGACGAATGCGTACGTGTTATATTGTTATCGGCGCATAACATACCACGCCAGCTCGTTTCAATCTCATTTCGACGAAGCGGGGGCGGATGCGACCGATCGAATTACTCCTCTTGAACATGATATTTATCGATGATATCGATCCCCATTTCGCAGTAACGACCCACTGACAATGAGCTGTTCGCCATAAATTTAGGCACATTGTCGGACGGAACTAATGATGCCTGCAGTTTGCTAAAAACCTATCGAATTTCTTTCAGTCTCTCTCAATAACCTGCATTGTCTTGAATGCGCCACCGCTCCGCCGTTTCGTTTCACACGGGCGTGCACATTATTATCGCCACCTTCTCGCATTTCAAGTCACGTATTAATGAGCCAGACGCTGAAACGCGCACGGTGTTTTTGCACCACAATCACGTGCGCGTCACTCACAAATCTTATAATATGCGTGTTGCCAACACCAATTCCAATCGATCACCAGGGCGCGCCGGTTGTTTTCCTACCATAAATTAAGATTAGAGCAACACCATGTTAGTGCATAATACGATTATCACCTGAACTTGACGCGGACAACCGTGTTCATTCATTCTTCGTGCGCAGACGACAATACGCTGAGTCTAATTGTAAGCATAACTGCTCGTATATAAACATCGAGTGGCACAAGGAATGTTTACCATTCAATACGTGCGGAATAGGTAAAATACGGGGATTTTATTTGTATGGTTGGGTTTCGTATGGCTTGTGAAGCGGCTTAGTAATAGTAAAAACGCTCTTCATGGTGCATGGATGGACGAGACGTCAATGCACTTTGGAAAGGCGGCGCATCATGCACTACATAGGATCCCGAAACGATTCTCTAATTGAATTATTTCATAATCCCGACCAGCGACCAGTGTGTGTTCAATCCTTTTTTAACTTTTAATCGGACAGCTGTTTAGCATTGAGACGATGCAGAAACCACTCGGTATCTGTATTACTTAATTTAATTACGAGCAACGATTATGGCTTATTTAACCCTAGTACTTGGACTTTTTCATCACTTCTACTTCACTTCGTTAATTCCATTCGGTTTGCTTTTGTTCGGTTCCATTTTTAAAGGGAAATTTGAGTGCACTTGAACTCATTAGTCACTAGAGAAAATCAACGTCGTCGGTCACAGGGAATCATCATCCCACGTCTGTCATTAGTCGCAGAAAACAATGGAATGCAATCGGGAGAGCGTAAAGGTCAGGTCAGCATCAGCAATTTCAACGTCGGCGTTGTAGGGTTGGGTCCTTTGGTATGTCAAGTGATTTGCAATTCCGTGGAGTCATTTCCAGCTATCCCCCCGCAACGAAAAAAATAACAACACCTGCTTCCTTGGCGTGCGCACACGACCGTGTCTCCGCCGTCATTACATTAATACCCTTTTTATTCGAGCTGAAACTCGGACGTTTCGTATGAATGGCACCTACTCCTACACCGCATGATAAAAGTCATTAAGTGCCATCCTATTGCTATTACTAGTTATGATTAGAATGCGTTACGAATGACCACCGTTGCGCACGCCATACGAAGGGTGAGTGCACACCGGATTGGAAGTGTGCAGGACGTGTGCCCAGCCCCACTTCCTGAGGGGTTGGGTGCCCTGGACAACTATATAAAAAGAAGACACCAAGGAATGATTCAATTAATATGCAAATATCGCCGCTGTTTGCTACCAAGAATAATATTACGCAGCAAGACACAACGTGTGCTTCAATAGTCAATTTATAAACATGAAGGTGGAGGCGGTTGAGATTTGTTTCGGTCCGCTTCAAATGATCAACGCGATAATTTTAATTAGATTCGGTTCATCTTAGAAGCTCTAAAACACTTCATTTTCACTCTTGCTCGAGAGAAGAAAAAAACGTCTTCAATCATGGCCGTGCGTAATATAAGGCAAGATCGGAAGGCAAGTTTCCAATGCTCCAAATATGGTACATAAAATCCACGAGCGAGACTAAGTCTACGCGCAGGACCATTGTGAGCAACGAACGAGATCCGAGGCGTATAGAAAATCCACAGCGCTATCATTTTCTCCTTCATCTTGTCGCATTCGTGAAACTATGGCGCGCAGAAGAGTGTTTGTTGATTGTGAATTGTTCGTGAGTAGCCTATCAACAATGCTTTGCAACCACACTTAAACCATATGTGTGTGCATATGAAGAAGAGAACAAACGCAAAACGTAACAAACTGCCTACAAAACTACATGGTTGCTGCTTCGAAGAGAGTAACAATGCATCATGCACTCTCATTTAGTCTAAGAACAATATCGAGATGGATTCTTCAAGAAATAATATTTAACTGCAAAGAATAATGTGTTAATTTGAATTTTCTTTGATAAATTGCGGGTTATTATTTTGTATAATTGCTAAAAAATAAGGTCGTCAGTAATCATTCCTAGGAGAAGTGCATTGTTTCATTGATGATTCGTTCCAACCACAACCTTAATACGATAACTTTGGAGATAATTACAACACTATTTGGCTGAATGTAGAAATTATTTTCGGCAATGTTGATATGCATGACACATTCCCAAAACGAATGCAATTAAACCAACAATAGAATGCACGCTAAAATAATAGTATGGTAAATAGAGAGCGTGATCTTTAGATAATTGATAAATTTCTATATCTGCGGTTGAAAAAACTGAAAAACGTCAAGAATATGAACGGAAATACAACTCTCTCACACGACACATTAATACACTTATTATTTCAGCCATCGAACACGTATTATTATGCGCTGCAGCACGTTTTGCACATTCACTTGGATGGATTTTCGCATCAGTCTTATTTTGCAAGAGATATCTACTCTTCACTCCGCGTAACCGCGCAAGTGGTATAATAATGCAACTACTTTGCATATGTGCCCTGCATTTTACACCCGACTACTTTGCATATACATAAGGTATGTATTTACACGATACGTGTGTAATATTTTACTGGTTTTTGCGTATTTCAAGAAATGGTAAATCAATCCATTCATTTAAGTATAGTACGTTCCTTTTTTTTGTTCTTGTCAGGCGAGTATCAAGTGGAATATATACTGACTGAGGTCGCATGCGTAGATAATTGCACAATTTTCTGCATGATCATTAGCAAGGCGGCACTCGAGATCTCACTTTATAAACGCAATCTTACTAGGTATGTATCTAAAAACAGGTATCGATAAAATGTAGGCTACTTGTGCGTAAATTAAGATATGTAAGTTACCAGAAGATATTTTATCGCGATTATAATACCAAAGAGACTTTAATTCAGTAAATTGCGCAATGTGGATGCATAAAATGTAATCTCTGGAGCGTGATATTATTGTAAAATCCCCATTATGCGCTGCTCGCTTACCTAATCGCTGCGCTTTACTTGAAACTAATGTTGAATAACACGCAGAAATGTAAATATTCATTAATGGCAAAAGTGTTATATGTAGTTTATTAACTACTTACTAGTGTAGTACCTATATCAATATTGTATGGCATTTGCATTTGATAATTATTAATAAGTGATTAAATGGAATGGCATAAGAACATTGCCATTAGTTAAACGCCTCCAATATAAATCAATTGCGGTAATTGCGAAGTTAATAGCGAAATTAGATAGAAATATCTCAAGTTAATGAAATAGCATCCACACCTACGCGACTTACTCATATTTACCTTCATATTTCTAGTTTGTTCATGTTCACAAGAGCTGCCGAAAACAGCGGCGGCACGCGTTAGTTCCCCTTTAAGCTGCCGCTCGCGTCAGTTCGCCTTTAAGCGGCTGCAAACGTCACTTCCCCTTTAAGCGGCCGCAAGCGTCAGTTCCCCTTTAAGTCCAACACTTGTAGTGTGACCAATAGCAACGCAGCATTTCTAACACTGCGAAATTTGCGAATTTGAAGCCTCTGAACCGCTACAGTGTTTGGCAAAGAGGTTATCTACGCTATGATACATTTTTAAACGTAGTTTATAAGTTTACAATGAGTTTCTAAATGATTCAAAGGATTAACAAAGAACAAAATTTAATTTCGAACGTCTCCGGATTGTTACGGATAAAAATTACAAAAGCAGTGAGCGCCCTTGCCATGATTACGATTTACCAATGATATGCAGAGTAACACTAACAATCGACAACAATAGGTAATGCATATAAACTCAACAATTCCCTTCTTATTTGATTATACGATGCGAGAAATAGTTGTTGAAGGAAGAATTCTACCGCCAACGACATCCTACACTTGGTGCGCAACCTCTTGCCTGGACCCACAATCCACATCCCTGATGTGAAACAAACGGCTAATTAGCCGCTCGTGAATGTTTCTATTAATATTAAACGCAAAGGAAGTGAAAATGCACTTAGCAAAATATTATGTTTCCTCCCATAATTCCGAAGTGCGTATTCTCAAGTCCGACAATAAAACAACGAACCGATACAAAACCAAACCAAGCGTTGGTTTTCGAGGTGGGGAAACCTCAAAAACGCGGAAACAATCGGTGGTATTTCAAGGTTACGGCACAAATATAATAGTACAACGCGTTCGTCAGTAATTAATTTCGAACAATCCACATGACTAATCATTTCAAATGAATTGCCCAAAATAAATCCAGCTAAGAATGCGACCATCAACCGCAACAAGCACAATAACACAGCTATAATATAAAAGTTATACATGTAATTTGCATAATCAAAACGCCTAATGGACCATTCTTTCTGCGAGATGACGCACGATTCCATTCATAACATCTACCTATAGAGTTGTTTCTTTCTCTCGCCTTATTTCACTACAACAAAATATAAGAATAGTTGACACCTATTACCTATTGTTTGCACATGTTATTAGAACACCGAGGCAGTGAACTTGTTGGGTGTCTGTTACGAAACGCACGCTAGTCGTTGATTATCGATATCGTTATTGGCCGCATAAATAATCAAGCGCAAAAATTAACCGACCTGACACCGGTGCGGCGCGGCGTACGTGAATAATGCATAAATAAAATATACTTATGAGCGCAAATATGGACGAATGTGTGTGTGTAGGTATATAATAACAATAATAAGGTTGGCGCAAACGACCTTGAACCGCCTTATTCGCGTTCTTCGCGATATTATAGGGCTGCTGCTGCTGCAGCATCGGATGGTATGCGCTGTGCAGAATATATTATTCCACCCAACCAACATGCATACCAGCAGGATTGCATGGCGATGGCATGCTTACAAGGCACACGAATGAATGCAAATATGCAAATCAGTGTTGTGCCATTTTTTTTTTTGCGTCGAAATTAGCAATAGCTCAGTGAGTGAGTAATCCACACTCAAGGATGTGTCTCTCTAGTCCGAGCCTGATCTATCTAATCTTTTCCACTATCAATACTAACCTTGGCAAATTTCAAATTTAGACCTATTACACGGTTTTTGAATGAAATTCTTACACGAACGAAAGTTGTCATCGCCATATTTATGGAAACGAGGCTAAGCACAATGTCATCCCATATAAAAATCAATGAATGAATCAACGCAAAATATCATTTATAAAGTAAGATTTCGTTTGTCACCATCATGCCGAGCCAATGAACGGAAGCCAGCCACTTTCACTTCTGTTTATGTTACTGTTTCTCTTATAAAGTGCATATCTAGATCTAAAAACTATCTCAGTTTTGGATTAATTCGGATAATCCAATCATTTGCCTAAGAATAGGCATTAGCCCAGATTTGCGTATCGCGTGCAGCCCTCAAATCCAAGGGTTACCAATTTAAACCTCCCCTGAAGGCATACCAGCAATCCCAGACCGGCAACCCTCAAAAAACGCAGCTGTTCCACATTCGCATCCCTCACAACGACCGTTGACTTGGCTGTTTGTATCGGCAACATGTGCCCATGGAAACATAACCATCCAAACGCAGTGTTTTACTGCCAGGGGGGTGAGAGGACCCCCGGATGCCCTTATAGCGCTTTACCACGAAACGCATGCACGCCATAAAGGCAAAGGCAGTAAATGTTGGAAATTCCACCCCGGGAGCTATTTAATCAGTTACAAACCTTGCCAGCAGCCTTCTTGTAGCGGAGACTCGCCTCCCGAATGAGATCCCGTACGAGGAGCGCGCCATCGCCGCACGGCACCACCACGCGCACGCTACCAAAGCACACCGTCACTTTCATATCGTTGACGATGACGATGATGATGATGCAGTCTTCAGCAATAAATCCATCCTCCAGCACACTTGGTCACCAAATCACTTATGTTATTGCTCGTTTAATAGATAATCACTTGGATGCAATCGTAATCCCGTAATTTCTTGAATGACAAAGGAATCGCGCGGCACTATCGGGTCATGCACATTGCGCTGTTGTTGTTGTCGTCGCTGTGCGGCCGCCGCCACTGCCGCCGTTGCAGCGAGATCACAGCATCCACCACCGGGCACATGCCACTATACAAATGAATCGCGTGCGAGTGGAGAACGCCTGCAGCGTGGTGCGTAGTCATGTTTGCCGCGCATGTAGCCAACCACTGGCACTGGCGCACTGCACACGCGGAGAGAAATTACCGAGAAAACGGCGTTTTAAATGTCCGCCGCCGCGTTGTTGTTGGTGCCGCCGACATGTCCTCGCGTTTGCGCCCACCGCTGGACTGCGTGTGTTTGGATTACGGGTAAGTGTGGCCGTGCGCGCAGGTAAAGGTGAGCGTAGAGGAGGTATGCGAACAAAACGCAACGACACCGCACGGAGCGAGTAACCGACCGAACCGACCGCACAACCAAGCGAATGAACAAGCGGCCGGCTGCCCGCCTCCTCATTCGGTCGCGTGAGGCGCAATTTCAAACGAGTTTTGCGCTCGTGACGCGACTCCCCTCACTTGCGTGAAAATATTACTAGAATGGTATAGAGGCGGCCCTCTAGGAACTCTACCACGAACCATTAGTTCGCAACTGAACTACGCGGTTGATTTAAAAGTTTTACAAACTTTTTCGAGTCCGTTAGGTTAAATAACCAGGTGATTATTATAAACTAGCGCGCTCGGCCCGCTTCGCGGCCCTCACTTGCCTGGGGTTATTAGATCACGCGACTTTTTTCTGAAAGCATTTTTATTGAAAATTTCAGTGTTTTTTTAGTTTGAAAAATC
>JARJDR010000483.1:0-10555 GCA_030264135.1 Myllaena sp. GC000078
AAACGTTGTGCGGGCACCCAGGTGTGCCCGCGAAGAGGTTGCGGCCGCCGCGCGGGACGGCCGATTGTTGGAACGTGAGCAGCAATGCCAAAGGCAAAATGTGCCACGTCCTTAGAACGGATAACGATTCATGCGCACACGAAGCGCAACGAGTTCCAAGTGATCTCGTGTAAGTGCTGAACAATTACTTTTCGCGTTTTAAAAAAATTGAAAACACTATTCATGCAGTGACTGATTTTATTCTGAAGGAACAGGCGCAAGATTTAAATCCATGCACAGAAAAACCTTATTGTTCTTGTTTGTTTCCAGTAGGTCCAGTAATCCATTATCCGTGATGACCCTCGTTGCGTCAGCTACTTGCCCACCGACCATGTAGCGACTGACTCCCGCACGCGACCATATACGAAATGTGCTCGCATACGAGAATCACCGTCTGGTCGGTGGCCTTTTGCCACGTTTCCTACCTTATACCTTGCTCCCGGCGTGAGGAATGGTGTCGTCTCTCGCACGGGAGCGATGGCTGCTAATCCAATTGGTAATCCAGGTAGCACATCTCACAACACACAAAGTCACAGTTCGTTTCATTTGTAGCACTTCACTCGAATGAAAAGTGTTCGTAAACAACAAGTATGGGCACCGGAAGTGAACATTTCACTCATTGACAAGTGACAATTTGAAAAAATTTTATTTAACCTTGAACAATGGATGGCCGCCATTGCCAGTATGTTGCCCGCTATGGTTGCCCGTATTGCCCGTATGGAATTATTGCACAACTTTCGCATGAATTTAAAGTAATGCGTTTCACGAACGCATGCCCTCACGTGATGGGCGACCGATCCCCGATGGTTTGGGCGTAAAATCACGTAATTAGCAATCGAATTGCATGAATTACCGACAAAAATTCACGGAGCGACGATACGGGCGTGCGCACCCTTAGGCTGACTGAAACTGACTGATTTTTGGTGGAGGGGGTAGCTTCAATTTGAAAATTTCTCGCTTCGGTTGACTCCGACGCCACTTCGGCAATCATCGGCGTATTAAAATTTCTTTAATTGCGAATAAATCTTCAAAAACCTTTGTAACTTGCTAATATTTTTACATAAATCGATTCGGTATAACGTCTGTATCATTTTAAAACAATTCAATAAAGAAATTTGTATATTTGAAAAATAGCATTGGATGGACTGTAACCCTTCATAGACCCCAACGAATGACTATTGCACTGCTTAATAAAGATGTTAATGAGGCACTGGCGGAAAAATCACCACCGCCAATCGATTCGCCGTGTGGAATTTATTGGAAAACCGGTCGCAGATCAAATGCGAACACATTTTCCGCTCTGTTTCAAGGCTCTGTGTACACATGTGGAATTACGTTGAATTACTAATTAAAATGCGTTAATTGTGATGAGGGCGTATATTATATAGATTCTCCACGGTATGTATCTAACGTGGAGGGCGTGGAGTGTGTCCGTAGCGCTTCTGGACGTGGTGGAGCACCAGAATGATTCGGCGCATTTTTGGTGGTTATGTTTGTCTACTTCAGCACCAGGTCTTTTTCTCCGACTCAGAGCGCTTTGCAGCCATAAAACTGCTCTGAGGTGGCAAGCGGGCACCTTTCTTATGTTGATACTAGTATCCCAGTAACTGGAAGTGGTGCAGATCAGTCGGGAATCCTTCTGGAAAACGACAACGATCAGGTGCAACAGGTGCTCCTCAGACGTCTCTAGGAGTTCTCCACCTCCCTGGTGGACAAAATTCAATTTCACCAGGTGATTCGCTGTATTGAATTACCCCCGCTGGTGGTTGCAGCCCACGACAAGTTGTTTTATCATCGCCAGACGGAAAGCATATTGATCCAATTGGACCCGCAGCACAACGAAGATGATCTATACCACAACCATTGGTTGAGGAGGAGGAGGAGGTTTCGTAATCGATTTTCATGATGGTGCATGTAAGCGAACACATTCCTGTGGTGGTTATCGACGTGGACCAGCATCATCAAAGCTTCTTCATAAGAAAAAAGTGGTGGAAGTGAAATGAACTTCTCCTTGGCAGCAGACAAGTGGCCGAATAGGATGGATCACCATAGCATAAAGCATAGCAAAAGTTAGATTTCGGTAAGATTAGTAGATTAGTTAGTAGAATAGTAGTAGTAAGATTAGTAGTTCCCCGTTGGAGAATTAGTCCGTGGCACGAGCGTGGAATTCACCTATCAACAAGCCATTTACATTGTTGCAGCATAAATATATTTATATGTATATACATAAATGAACGAATATCAAAAATTGCATTAGTTACGTTTTGCTTGACAGTATTATTTTTCCTCATTTACGATTACAGTCAGTTTTCCATTCTCGTTTATATACCAAAAACTACAAAACATTCGCGTGTATGTATGTATCATAGGTGTGTCGGTTGTATTTTAGATCTGAGAGTTTTTCCTTCAACAGCATTTGAAATTTCTTTCGTGTGTTTATACATACTTCGTTTAGAATTTGATTTTTTTCACATTCCACATTCAGTACACTTATATGTATACTTCTATCGTCAAATTGAATTCCAAATGGCACAAAAACCAATCCTGTAGCATTTGTTCTTCATACAACTTCCAAAATAATTTATGTACGCATTTCCACGCTAAAAATGGCTAATGATATATTCGGCGTTGAATAACGCAGCTCTTTTTCGTTTCGTCTTCGTTCCACCAGTTATAAATTTGTTTAAGACGCTATTCTTGCGCACAGATAGGTTTGAGTATATCGTTGTAATTGTAGTAAGACTATAATTAACATGCCGATAAATAAATTCAGCTTTGATTGTTTAGTGGGAAACTGGATTTCAACGTGTTTTATGTGTACGGATTACTTACTGTTAATCTCAACTAATTGCAGACAATTGCATATAGAAAAACATTTGGGAATAGACTCGAAGAGTCATTTTACTGAGCATTAATGAAATCGGTTTGCTCCCGATACTTTGGCAATACCAGTGAAATTGGATTGAAATATTACGCAGAAAACAATCAAATTCAGTCGCAACGATCAATTGATTAGCTAATTGTAAAAAGTAGTCGTAGTTCGTAGATACTAGATGTATGTATAGGTATTTACAAAATAATTAAATTCGGGACCTTAATTTAATATGTATATCTATAAAAAATAATAGTAATAACTTATTAAATCGTATGTTCTCGTTGCCGCAGTACGCAAACGTCCACAAATGGACGCACTTGACGCGCAAACGAATTTGTTTTTCTTTGGATTATACAAAATAGTAGTATGTATTAAATCGTAGAAACGCATTCATCACCGCTCTCCATCAGCGTCGATTTCACCCTCATTCCTTCCTTCCTTCAGACCGTTAATTAATTCATGCATACATATATAAATCTCGCATACGATCTTTCCCTTTTCTTCCTCCACCACTTACGTTCCGGCCGTTTGAAATTTCGATATAATTGCCTAATTTTTAAAAATATGTAAAAACTATATAATTTCACATCCACTTTATGATTTGCACGCGCTACTGAACATATATATTTTAACAAATGAAGACTAGCATAATTGTCATTATAAATAAAACTAAATGTTTTAAAATAAGGATACACATCCCATACAGACAGTTTACGGAGGAATCAAACACATTTTCGTATTCATCATCTTCGCACATGCGCATAGATTTTCTTTTGTATCAATAATATTGATCGTCTACTTATTTTCATTGAAAAAAACAGTGGTTTTGTTATTTCTTGTTTTTTTTTCTAGTCTGTTTCTCATCATATCTTCTCTGCCAATTCGTTAGTGCACGCGAAATGGACAAAACATCGCAAGTCATAAAACGCAACACAAGAAGACACGGTTAGTAAAATACAAATTAAACGACAATTTTATAAATTAACATTAAACACATCATTTCATCATTGAGCATGTTGGTTAGGTGTAAAATAATTAACATATACTTTGTATCACAGTTGAGTGAAATGAATTTACAGAACGTAAACCTACTGAAGATATACGATGCGTTTGATTACGTGTACATTTGTCGGGGAATTTTCGCATGGATGTATGCCCGATACTCACATGAATACTACGGTTTCGGATCAGTTGAATTATATTAATTCAAATAAATAATCCCACATTGATGCAAAATATCGAGCGTAAAATGCACAACGAATAGTTACAATCGAAGCCCATTGCAGGAAATGCGACAACCAAAAATTTGATCTTGATTAATATTAGTGTGGTCCTATGCAGTCAAAAGTGCCGATCTATCGGACAACGACGTTCTCAACATCCTTGATCGTATTAATCACGTCATTCACATAACGCGTGTTTTCGGCGGAGTTCCGCGATCCTGCCGCGCGCAGCTGTCTGCCCTGGCTCTCCAGTTTGGTGAGCAGCTCGCGAAATTGAAACTTGGTGTGAGCCGGCACCACATTGTCGGCGTAGTCCATGCAGGAAGTGTGCAACAAGCCGATTTTATCCGAAAGCTGCAGCCAAGTGGTTGACGTGACAGCCGGCGTATTCCGAATACTATTCAGTGTTGACTCAAGAGCTTGCGAGATCTGCAAGATGTTTTCCTTGCCAGACGCCTTCGCGTCTTTGTGGTCGCCCACGGCGGTGGTACTGATTTTCACGTCCTCTTCGGGGGTCTTGCTTTCGAGATTGCTGGGCTTCGCCGAAATGGGCGGTTTATTATTCGCGGATGGTGCAATAGGCGTCGCATAAATCGCTGAACTCGCCGGTCGGATGATCGGTTTGAGCTTGACTGCCGGCTTCATGGGAATAATGGGCTTGTCTTCGCCTCCGCCCGACGGTGGCCACACACGCTTCTCAGACTTGCCATTTTTGACGTCGTCTGTTTCGGTTGCTAATTCGGAGATAATCTCCTCGTTCTTGATATTCTTCGCTCCCAGTTTTGGACTCAATTGGGTGTTGTTTGAGACCTCTATCGACTCTTTCGTTTCCCACAGCTTCTTCAGACTACTAATGCTTCCGGTGCTCTTCCGCTTATCATCGCCTTCGTCCAGCTTACCACCATCCGAACTCGCTGTGCTCTCACGCTTGTTATTCTCTTCACCACCCTCTATATTGTTCTTCTCAGTCCGATGGTCATCGTCGTTATCCTTATTTTCCTTATTCACTTTCTCGTTGCCGTTGTCAACTTTCCGCAAACGCGATTTGAAATCGATCATTATACCCGAATCAACTGAGTCATTCTTATCCTTTGGGGCCGCAGCTTTCTTCGGAGCCTCCACCTTCTTGAGGTTACTCAGAAATCCACCGCCGCCACCATTTGTTTCAACCACCGCTTTTGTCGCCGACTTGGGCAAATTCAGTTGTTCGGAGAGTTCGGAGACTAATTGCGAAACGGGATCGTTACTAATACTACTCACAGCCAAGAGAGAGTCGGGAGATTCCTTCGTGCTCCTATGCTTCTGATCGGCGCGCTCTTTGATCTCCGCCACCAGTTTGAGCTCCATTTCCTTGACGACCTTATTGTTCATCAGCAGCTGCTTAGTGCGGCCGGCATCGTCATTGTCGCCATCGTCGCCGCCATCAGGAAACATCGGCGGCGGCAAGTCGATCGGCGATCCCACCGTCGGCACGTCCGAATCGATGCTCATTGGACTCTTGCCTTCGACACTCGGGCTTGTCAGACTCAAGCTCGTGCGCTGCGGACTGCGATCCTTGTCCTCGCGATTATTTGCGCTGCTGCAGCTATCCGACGATGGCTCTCGCTTGCGCAGGCTCACGCCGAAACGCGAGCTCGCCTCCTCGACGGACGGCTGCAGATTGCTGACGTCGTTGTGCTCGTCGGTGTTGTCGTTGTCCAACTTGCGCGAAGTCAGTGGCGATATGGGTAAGACGCGTTTGCGGCTTAGCTCAATCGACGACGTCATGCACGTTGCGGTGGAGAAGCCGTCGATAGCATCGGAGCCATCGAATTCTTCGGGAGGCGGCGGCAGATCGGTCGGCGGCGGTGGGAACTCCAAATCGGCAAGACTCGGCGGCGGATGGTGGGCGGAGCGCGACGGGCTACCGCCGCGGAAGCTGCTCTGCGCACCGCCGGCCTTGAACGTGCGCAGGCTGCAGCCACCCAAATCGGTGTTATTGCGCTGCATGTTGCGATTACGATTGAATTTGGAAGCGGTAGGTGAACTCGGAGGTTGCTGTTGCTGTGTGGCGTGGAAGGTTGTAACGCCGCTCGACGAGTTGCTACGAATCATCTGCGGTTGCGTGCGGATATTCGTGCGCGGAGATAGTGAGCGCTGCGATGTGTCTTTGTCCTTTGCCGGCGCAGCAGTCGAGCTGGGTGTCGTTGGCTGTTGATCTTGTGAAATACCGCTTTGACGAAGCGATTCCAAGTAGGCCCCAATGCGTGCACCTTTCGGAAGGGTTCCATAACGACTAATCGCTTTACGAACGTTTTGCACCTCCAGGGCTGCGACTTGCACCTACATCAGAAATTATAATATCAGTCAATTCAATTAACTTCAACGAGTTAATTTATACCTGTGGTTGAGCTTGTTGCTGTTCTTTTGGTGGATACGTCTTCGTCTTTCTGCCGCGCTGCTCCAGACCACGATTTCCCATGATAGGTGCGCGCTTAAACGAACCGCTTCCAGGCACGACAAATGCAGATCCGGATACCTCTGGATATGAGTGGGCCCCGGAGTCGTCAGTGTCAGGTGTCTGGTCTTGAAGTTCGCTTTCACTGTCGCCACCTTTGGCACTAGCCGCTAAATTTTGAAGGTCTCGTGTTACCCCTTGACAAACCCATGTCAAAATTACGTTAATATAGGTTGTAACTTGATTTTTTCAGAAAGCAAAAAAGCAAATAAAGCACTCTTTCAAGCATTTCGATACAAGTATATCGTGTACAAACCGCTAGCAATGTGCGTTTAGTAAAAAGCGCGTTAGTATTCGCCCAGCAAACAATAGAAAATCAAAAAATCTACCTTTAAATCTTTTATTAATACCATTTAAATCACCTCCGGCATCCTCGCAGTCGCCCTGTTGGCAATGGTCATCGAAAGTGCTGTCGCGGAACGAGCTGCAAGAAGACAGTAGACTGAAACGAAAGGCGTTTCTCAGTCATTAAGTGCGCAATCAGCGGACGATCGTGTCATGTTCGATCAGTCGCATTTTCGTACCTGGTGCGTTTCGGCGGCGCCGGCGCCTGTTTGCCACGTCGGTTCGTCGTGCGCCGCAGTTGTACGTTTGCCTTCGACGAACCCCCCGTGAACGTACTTAGTTTCGTAGATGATGGTAAATTATCTGCTAAAACCCCACAAAATTAGTAAAAATCGCAGAGTAAGAATTGATATACACACCAGTTGACTGTTCAGATAAAGAGACTAGACCATGAAGATTGCCTGTACTGCCGGAATGCGTCTTCTTAAACGACAAATGCGGCGTGCCTAGAGGCACAGGAGGCGGTTCCATGCCCTGCAACTGTTTTTCGACCTCCTCGGTGATACTGGACTCTTGAAACATATTCTCCAGCGCATGGTGGATCTCGCGGAACGTGGGTCTCTCATGCGCGTGCCATTGCCAGCACTGCTTCATCAGATCGTAAATCTTTGGCGGACATCCCTGTGGGCACTCCATGCGATAACCCTTTTCCAGCATGTGATACACGTCAGTGAGATCGACGCCGGGATACGGTGACATTCCATACGTCGCGATCTCCCACAAGAGGATGCCAAACGCCCACACATCCGACTTGGTGCTGAACTTGTTGTAAGCGAGCCCCTCCGGTGCCGTCCACTTGATGGGGAACTTGGCACCGGCGTGCGCAGTGTAAGTGTCGTCGCGCATCAAACGTGCCAGTCCAAAGTCGGCCACCTTCACCAGGTGATTTTCGCCGACGAGGCAATTGCGCGCCGCCAAATCGCGATGTATGAAGCTGCGTTCCTCCAGATAGCTCATGCCACTGGCAATCTGCGTCGCCATATACATCAACACAACAGCATTGAGTTGCTCTTTGCTGCCGTTGCGCAAGTAGTCAAGTAGGTTGCCCTTGCTCATGAACTCGGTAATGATGTAGAACGGCGGTTCCCGCGTACAAACGCCCATCAGCTGTACTAGATTCGGATGTTTCATCTCCTTCATAATTGCCGCCTCTTCGAGGAAATCCTTCAGCGCCATCGTATCCTCTTTGAGCGTCTTCACCGCCACGGTCATATTGTAGCGCTTCCACACAGCCTCGTAGACGTCGCCGTATTGACCACCACCGAGTTTGTGACGCATCACGATATCCGTGCGATTGATTTCCCATTCGTCCGGTTCGGGACTGAGCGGGAAGACTGTAGGTTTATTGTGTTTTGGAGCCGGGTAGAGCAACTGTGTGATGAGGCCGTCCGACTGCATCGAATGGTGATGCACGAGCTCGGCGAGTGTGTTGAACTTGCTCTCGGCGGTGACAAACACCTTGCCCTCCGCATCCTCGTTGATGCGATAATGGTAGACGCGACCCTCGTAGCGCAGAGAGATGCTGCGCTGACCGGGACTACTCTCGGACTCGCGCACCAGGAAACTGCCGTTGATGCCCGATGAGAGCAGATACTCGGATGCGTTGCGTGCGATAGGGCCATGGTACCACGAATGTTTCTCCAGCGAGTTCACGGGGGTCACATAATTAGACGGCACCCAACCAACCTGATTGGATGTGGAATGCGCCTCGCACCATTCACCACTCTTGTTGTAGCTCAAAATACGCACTTGTTCGCCTGAAGATGTCGAAAATAACGTTAGCTATGAAATATACGAGAAGCAGAATATAATACCTTTCTTAAGACTGAGCTGGTTTTCGCCGCCCGCCTGAAAGTCGTACAACGCGACAAACAGTTGGGGATCGTCTTCCTCTTGCGCGAGCAGATTTTCCTTCGAAGTCCACCGATTGGCCGTTTCGAGCGAGAGCGGTGTGGAGGCGGCCACCGAGACCAACGCACCCAGATTACCTGCAGTGCCGACGGTGGCGGAGCTGAGGGTTCCGGGTGGATCCGTTTCCGGGACGCTAGGGATGTGCGGAAGTGGGCGGCTCTGCAATAACGCCTCTGTAAGGGCAAACACGAAAAATCAATAGAATCAATCGAAGGGGATTATGTGCAAGATTTAATTATCCTTAATCTTAATGAGAAGATTTCGATTTCAACGATGACGTTCGCATTCCATAATTATTAGAATGGCGTAGGGAACCAATGCGAAGGAATGCAGCGGAGGAAAGAAAATAAAATGTGCGACTAGATTGCGTTTCTTTTCGACTACCGACTGTTTAATCCGCGCGGTAAAGACGTCGTTGCCTGAGACGCAATTTGTTATCGGATATACCTCTACACTTTTACCTCTTCGCTCGGCGAACGCGAAAGACAAAAGCATTATACTAATCACGCGATGTGTGAAGTTCGTAGGAGTACGTAGAAACACAATGGGGCCGGTTATTGTTATTATTATTACAGCGGTATTACTCAGCTAAGTCTTCTTATTCTGTGCTAAAGAAAAAAGCGAGGAATTGACGCACACGTATTGCCGGAGTGTTTGCAAGCGATTTGCAAGAAAACAAATAAATTCGAAGCGAATTAAGAACGCTCCCACTCAGTTGCTTACTTAGTCGACAAGACAATTACGGATATTCGACAAATGTCCTCAGAAATTTATAATTCCAAACACGGTTCTGTTATTATCCATCCTTTCAAGGCAACTATTGCAACAGGCGCACAGGATATTGGCAAACCGGATACCAAATAAACAACGTACTTCACAGTGCATAGATTCAATGATGTTCCAACTCAGAAGTCTTCATAATTCTTTAATCAATCCCATCCGCACGAAAAAGTTATTAACGGTAATTAATGCTTGATTCGGGAATTTAGCTTTCACGTAATTGATTTTGGACTCATTTTTCGCGAGAGGCTGCTTCTCCTTATAGTAATTATTAGAAGGCTACAGTAGCGTACAGTACGAACGTTGGAGAGTAATTAACTTCAATTATCATTGTGTTCTTAACCATTCATCCGTGATGATCCATGCCGCCGCGTTGTCATTTGTTGCTTTTTTTCGTAATGACATAATCACTAATCTGTTGTAACGCGTAATTGAGCAACATGTACGTGTGTAGGAACAAACAATAAGTAATTATTTATCAAAGATATGAACGTGTATGTGCGTATCAGTAATATTGGAAATATTACACGCAGCATTATGCTCTACTTTGTATGTGATTACGTTGTAAAATTACATATTATATCGCTCGTTGTCGACAGTTTGTAACGAATCTAGAGGTTTTTAAAACAAACGCAACGAGGCCAACACGAGGAAGAAGAGGCATGACGATGAAGAAATTTTTCGGTTTTGTGGCGATGGGAAGCGAACAAACAACAATTAGGTGGTGTCTGTTGATATTGTTATATTTGCTGTATTCTCTGGTGGTTCCTAGAAACAGCCATTGCGTAAGAATTTTTGAGCAATTATATCATAAAGATGAAGATTATTTCTAAATTCGTGGAAGATTATTAATGAGTTGGAACAAAATTAGCTGAATCATAAAAT
>JARJDR010000493.1:0-13909 GCA_030264135.1 Myllaena sp. GC000078
AATACCAGCGCGTAGGTGCGAACGAGAGAGTACGATGTTCGTTCTCTCTCGTTCGCACAGTGACAGTGAGAGGCACTAATCTGTCAAACCTATCCGGATAATTTGCACGGAGTTTAGGCTATCATTTTTTCAGCGGTGGGCACTTTGCGTCGGTCGCGTCGTGCTTATATGCATCTCAATTAATTATTGATACGCTGGCTGGCGCGGAAGCCATCGCACAACGTGTGCGGTGGTTTATTCAAACCCGCACACGCGCGTAATCTATTCCTACGCCCGTGCATTGATTGCTATACACGTTATGTAAATGCGCTTGATGTCTTCATAACGCTGTAACTCTGCGCTGCCAGCATTCGTCCTGTGCGACATGTGTAAACTTACATGTTTATTGCATGCACATATATGCTGCTACTCTTCTTTTCTTATTTTTTCGCAAACGCATGCGCACCTGACTTAAGCGGGCGATCACCGGTTGATTGCGTCGTCGGTGGTGCGCGGTATTGTAATGCCAATGCAAACATTCTCAACCTGCAGGAAATTCAATTACTCGCGCGGTGCGCTTCATTAATATACATACACTTCTTATGCGCGTATGCGCGCGCAAGTCAGCAGCAAAACGGCATTGCGCGTTTGGGTGCGGATGTCTGAAATTGAATTGCGCGCATATGGTTATTAATGAATCATCCAGCTAATGACTTAATTACGATGCGCTGCATGATTAAGTGCGACGTTCACGGCGCTCATTAATATTACGATTTGGTGCGGCGCAAAAAAAAAAACGAAACGTTTAACTTTTACTTGGTAATCATGGCATTTATATCGCTGTGTAAATACAATCGCTGATCTTTCTTCTCGCGCCACGCCGAATATAATTCATGCGTAAATATTGAGGGGGCTAAACGATGCGGTAACACTAAACACACGACGACATCCTTGTTTTATCGACGCAGGCGTTTCGGTTCTTCGTTCGGGTCATGGGATTGACGCTGACGTGGAGGAGTGGATGCGCACAATGCTTGCCGCTGTTAGGCAGAAAGCCACCCCATTCGTGCGCGCGCTACGCCCTCGTATGTGCAAGGCGCGAGCCGCGCGGGTCGCACGATTATTATCGTTCGAAGGTATTCGACTCCACCATAAAGCCGCCAGCGTGTTTGAACCTGTCAAATAAAACTGTTGCCTAATCGTTCACGCATTAAATCATATCTGCGCCCGAGCGCAGAATATTGGGGTTGTGTATGCCTCCAGCTAATTGTGACTTTTATTACTAACCAATTAGAGTTAAATGGATTATATCGCTGGTTTTTTAATTAATTTATTTTTATTTAAAAAATTACTATGCATAATTTACAAAGAAGCGGACACTTGAAGTTGGAAGATAGATAAATAAATAGATTGCAGTGTGGCAGACGAGGCAAAAGTTAAACAAACCCCCAACGCCCAAACCCATGCATATGGATGATAAAACGTCGCAGCATTTATTTATCTGGCGTTGGAAATATTTGTGTGAAGTGTGTAATCTATTAACGAGCGCTGCGTTTCGTACGTGCCACGACTGCTTTTTCACTATTTCATCTCTGCAGCGTGCGCGCGCGTGCGATAAGCAAGCTAGATAATGCGACTTAATCTAAAATTACAGGTCGAGCGTTGGTTGCAGTTGCAGTTGTCGCTACGAATCTTCACCTCACTTCACATGCTGCGAGAAATATTGTGCACCGTATGCAAGTGCAATAAATGCTTGAAGCAGATTGAAATTTTATTACATACTTACAAGTCTTACAACCTTTCATATTGGCAATTTCAATTATTTTTTTGCTTTCGTTTATTACATTCCTGCGTGGCGGTCGTTGCGTCGCGTCGCGTCGCGTCGCAAACACAGCTGCATGCGTGTAACTTAATTCAGAGACAGATTCGAGCCCATTCAGCGCTGGCCGAGGAGGCGGCGCGTTTAATTAGAATTATGAGCGCCGGCCGCCCGCAGGCGACACAACTAAATCTTCAATAAATCGTGTGTGCGCTCACACGTGTGCTGTGTTTGTGTGTGGACGAGTAGATTGCTCCACGGCGACAACGGCGAACGCTAAATAACACAAGCAGTGACTAATTTGTCTTGAGTGGCCCAGCCGCCACCGCCGCCGCCGGTTGCGATGTGATACGGATTCGGATAGATTTAGCAGCCGAACGAAGCACTTGCTGTGTGATATGCGGGCACTTATGATCGTTTATCGTGCGTTGCGTTCGCGTCGTGCCAAAAATGCCGGCACCCAACACGACTTCTCCCTTTGTTTCGCAATTGGCCCACTGCGCGTACATAGGACGCGGGCGTCGAACGTAAAAATATAATTAAGAAATATATTGAAATCAGCTGTTCGCAATTTTTAGTCGTTAACATGCCTCAGAATAACAACAGCTGAAGGTGTCTCCACGCCACGGCGTTCATTTTTCTTTATTTCGATATTTTATGCAAGTGGACTGGCAGCAGACGCGATGAAATTCGTTAACTTTACTTAATCGCTCATGCAATAAGTCAAAAGTTATGATTCTATTGCGTAATTTAGAGGAAACGTTGATTAATTAGTACAGATTGTTATTTTAGAATATAAAACGTGTCAGAGAAAAAAATGTCGCACGAAGCTTCATAAACAACCATTTGTTATGCTATAAGCAACTGTTTGCTGCATTAACTGAGTTAAGAAACACGAAGAAAGGAAACCTAACAAGACAAGAAAAGCCATTGCGCTACCGCTAATAAGTTACACGCGATATACATACCACAAAAATGTAATATATCTCCAATCACAGATGCAGACTAAACCCGGAGAGCATATTTCATTCATAATGAAACCCCAAAACCGCAATTAATCGTCTCCGGTCTCAATGTTGTGAATACATACATACTATGCGTACTTACATAGCTACTACGCCCATGTCTTCATTCATGATGTGCGAGTGAAACATGAAACCCTTTTTTTCGCATGCTTCAGGCTTAAAAATTAAAAATTCGGAAAACCAGAAGCATTTTTCAAGCTCGGCAGCATGCATACGCAAGCGCGCCCTATAGAAGCATAATATGTTAATTTGCGGCAACGCTCACTCACTCGTTTGCTCTGCTCTCAGCGGCAGGCAGTTAATTACGTTCCGAAACAGCCGCAGAAACAAAAGTAGCAATTACAGCGCGCCACGGCCCGAAATCGCTCGCGGCCACGATATACGCCGCCAAGTGCAACCCGCGACAACAACGACGACCACGACGCATCGCTACTTAAGTGTATTAGCTGCGGACGACGTCGCTGGCTGCTGGTTGGTTGGCGAAAACGCAAACGAGCGAGCGTGATTTCGAGTGCCCGGCCTTCATGAACACGAACATTATATGCGCACCGCAACGCTGGCGCTGGTTCATTTAAATCGCTGCCCTTTTATGGAGGCCGTTCGACAATTTCGACGTTTAATAATTATTACTGATTTAACTACCTGTTATGCGCGCGCGCATGGGAGGGCCCCGCGCTCGCGCTTACTTATTTATGATTGCCTTTTGCGGCCATAATAGGCTTCCTACTGCCGCGAACTGAGCGTCGATGGCATTCGCCGATATCGGTTTTTCGTTAACAGTGTTTTTAAATACCGAGCGGAACATTTCTGCATTCCACTGGGAGCAGTTGCTGGAAATATTCATATACCGGAGGGAGTGTTAGGATGCCTCACTAATTAGTGTACATAATAAAAATGCGAAACCCGGTAAAACAAAACGCATGCATTTCGTTTATTTCTCAATTCGGACGCGCTGAAAAGCACGCACACGTATTTGCCGGCAATACGAAACCTCAATATGCGCCATCCGACTAATGATGTGAAGGTGGCCGCTCTCTTCGCGAGCATGTTGCAATCGCCGCAATCAACTTCACGGCTGAGCCATGTATGCGCGATTCGATCTCGACGCGCGAACGTGTTTGTCGAGCGCGCACAGAGCACTCCCGCAAGCCGGTATCTATCACGCCGCGCACGCGAAGAGAAGGTGCGTGCGAGCGCTGTGTCGATGTTGTCGGCGGCGTTACTTTTTTTTTCGCTCGTTCAATGAAGCATATTGGCGCTCGAGAGAATTATCTCGAGACGACGAGTGATGATCATACGTCAATATCAATATTTACCTAATACTTAAAAATTTTAATCAATTAAAATTATTTGGTTAATCATCGTTGATTAGGAGTAAGATTTTAATGGTTATTGTTGATATTGCGCTGGGCATCACTCATTGCTTCAACCATAAATCTCTTTCGAATCAGTACAACGCCGGTGTACGATGAAGGAGGTGGAGGAGGAGGAGGAGTGGAATGCAGATGGGCGCCCTCGCGTCTGAAGCACACCTGCACACCTCGCGGCGCTATTCTGCGACCTTTGCTAATTATAAACGCTGAAACGAAACGAAACTCTGTTTTGAGCTCACTGGCAAATCGAACACGTCGACTGCTAGTGTGTAGGTACTCATTATTACACCTACAACTTCACAACCAGTCCGCATAACGCAATTAGCGATTAGGCGGGCGGCGCGCGCCGAATGCGAATCGATTCGTGCTGCTCGCCGCACAATAATATGCTAACGATGTGAGTGGCGCACGCATCTACTTCAATTGCGGGCGTGCCACTTCACGACTTCCATCTAAGCTGAAATATCTCATTCGGTTCATTACTGCACCACTTCACATTGCTATCTAGAAACTACCTAGGTAACATAAACATGTTAAGAATTTTTTATTCTCCAAGTTCTCTTTGGTTGTTTATTTATTTATCTAGTTTTTAATGCGTTTAAAGCACTAAAATACAAACGCGCATTTACCTGCCGACGTGCGTACCGGTGTGCGCTCCGAAATTAGTTTAACAATTAATATCCAATTATCGAGGCACGAAGTGGCCATAAATAGAGTTTTTTAATGTTTATAATTGATATAAAAGCCAACCCGGCGCTGCCCGCAGACCACACACACTCGCACTTCGAGGATGATGGCATGCTTGATGTTCGTTCCTGCATCAGCAATTAACTCCTTCGGCATTGTCTCCATGTGGAGCCCCATGGTATCTTGTTGTTTGTTTTCGAATTACGAATCGCACAGCCAGTGAGCGGGACGGAGGCATATTTATGCTAATGCTATTAAGCATTCGTTAATTGGCGACGGGCAAAAAGCCAAATTAATTTCGTACAAGAACAATTTGGTTGATCACAATTCGTAATTACACCATTCTCCGACAAGAATGCCTTTAAATTATAGATGCAAATCACGAGCGACGGAATTATGTTAGTAAGATAAGCATGTAGTACTCGGGCAGAAAGGGAAATAGAGATACACGCGCGCGACGTGCATGTGGAGAGATCAGTGCAAAAATGTTTATGAAGCGCAGAGATGCAATCCCGCGTTGTGTGTCATTTCTTTGCGTTTCCTTTTCTGTCACCGCATTATAGTAATCTGACTGCCGGCAGCGCGCGCGCACTTGTAATCTACAAATCTACATCTAGGCGCTGTAACATTGCACAGCACAGCGTGCATCACACGTGCACGCGCGCGCACGTCGCATATTTTTATCGACATCGTGAAGCACTCGCGCATGTGCAGGATCGGTTCGTGCATCATCATCAGCATCATCAGCAACAGCGGCAGCATCCTCTTTGCCATCATACACACGGTATATCAATCTTTGCTCGTTCATAGCGATACCGTCTCCACATCTCATGTTTCTTGAGTCTTGCCAGCATTATTTTTGATTGTGGCTGCATAAATTCAAAAAAGACAATTTCTACCATATCATCGACAATTTACTTATTATACATTAATTAACTGTGAGGGAATTTCAAAGATAATTTAAATCTCGAATGCAAATTTTTTTCGTACTGCACCATCATGACTCAATAGTTTTTGTAAACAGTTTATTTCTTTTGCACTTAGGAGTCGAGCGCAGGTGTGCGCCATTAGAACGCATTTGTTGTGGTCGTATGCTAACTAAAATCAAGCGCGAAGAAGCCGCTTAACTGCGAAAAGTGGACGAAGAAGAAGAAGAAGAAGTAAAGTGGCTTCGTGCGATGTCCGATTGTAGCACGCCCGAATGCCAACATTATTTAATGCAATCGTTATTTACGATTAGCGAGCAATTTGATATATCTACGCGAACGCGCGCGCCCTGATCAGCTTCGCCAAGGCGAAGAGTGGCTGGCCAGCATTAAGCAAACGTAAACGCTTCGTTTCCGCGCTCGCGAAGAGTTCAAAGCGAGGCGAAGCGACATGCCGAACATGACGAAGGCGGCTGCGAAGGATCCGTAATCGAAATTGCTCGATATGGCGGCGAATGGCGAGCCGTGTCGAGGTGTATTATGTAATTTGAGTTCTTTTACTACTTCGTACGTACGAAGATGAAGAACGGCGATCGCATCCAAGACGGGCAGTGAGAAAGAGTGTTCAGGAAGTGTTCGTGCTGCTGCTGCTGCGGCGTCGGTGCGAGAAGAGCCAGATAATTGCCAAGTGATTTTATCGCAATGCCTCTTTAAGTGATGGCCTTTTCATATACATACTTACTTACTTACATAGCTGCGCTTTTTCAGCTGCACTTTAACATTTTGTGCACGGTTACAACTCCCATGCGCCGATTAATCAGCTTAAATCCATTTTATGACCTGTTTATTAAATTCTAATATTATTGGATTATTTCATTGAAGGTGATTACGTCGAGTACCTAACTGCCAATCACACGGCTAGGTGATTATATGCCAACTTTGAAACCAATAGAATCGCACCCTGATAATAATAGCACCTGTACAATGCATTTTTAACGACGCCATTCCTATCCACGTAATTAATGAACGCCATTGGGAAACAAAGGCGTATGATTAATTTGATTAAATTTAAACATCAAAACAACTAATTTAAAGGCAGTAAAACGTCTAAGTATTATTGGTAGACGAGCAGGTAACAAATCGTCGAATAATTTGTTTTTCACACGTTCAAACGAAGATTGCACCAGGTGAATCACTTGAGAGGGATGCGCCATATCGAGGCTGTGAAGTTCAAAAGCAGCCCAAAGTACAGGTTGCGCCCATAGCGACGATCATCGGAGAATAATAACCATCAAGGCGTAAAGGCGCGCAACAACCTTCTTTCATCCTCGCATTTCAGTCTGCCTAAATAGACGGCAAATTGGAAGATTATATAAATTAGATAATTAGAGGCCACATCGCGCCGGCTCTTCCACGGACACACCTTGTGAACGGTTTCAAAATGTTTCCAAATTGCTTCCATTCTTTTCGTTCTATTCATTTCTTTAACGGAATTAGTCCAAAACTGCCTTTTTAAAGTTTATTTAACCAATTTCCAACAAATCACGCCTGAAGATGACAAAACGTCGCACATGGTCTCGTCATCATTAACATACGGCATCGTCGTGCATGTGCACTACTATATATCTTTTTAATATTTATTACAAGCGAATCCACTTCGACACCTGCGCAACCAGATAAGAAAGAGTTGTGCTGCGGTACATGTTACACTACGCTTTTCGCCCAGACGCGCTTAATGGCGGTGATTTGTGCAGCGCGCGAGCGTATGATAAACGGCCGCGCTTGTGGTCAGCGCAGGAGAAGTTAAGTGACGAGCGTGCGCGACGCCGATGATGCGCGCGCAGGTGTTAATACGTCGCACACACGATTCGGACGGCACATGCGCATATTACTTTTGCATTTGCGGCGAACGCGGAAAGAGGGATTATCCATTTGATCGATTAAAAACGCGTTAATTTATACAACAAAGCCACTCATTATGAAACCGACGCGACGCGTGATTAGTCGGTTTGCAGGCGTGCGGCCTACCGACGACCATATGGTGATATGTGTATTAATAAATCAGATGCGTGAGCGAGAGATTAGCGCAAAAAGCCGTGTGCGCTTGCGTGTCGCAGTTTTCACGCCTCATAACTAGTCGCCTTGATTCGCTGAGGGTGGTGCGCATTTGTACTGATTCGGGTGTGAGGAAAAATTTAATGAGATTTTCAAGTGGAATGCACTGGGAGGTTTAAGTAAACCTTGCGTAAATACTTTTTTTCAGACAAACTATCGCAAAACTTTTCGAGTGTTTGCTTTGCTCTTGCGACAACGACGCGTACTTGTGCTTTATTCGGTGCGCGTGAACTCGCTCTCACCCGCCATTGATGATGATGATGATGATGTTGATGTGAGGCCGACCTTTGGCCCCCAGCACGCCATTCGCGTATACGCGCACACCTGCATCGCACAGGTGCGTGCAATCCTAATCTGGCAAACACCTGAATGTACCGAACGCGCACCGCGCATTGAGCGTCTATTTGATTTTCTTACGCGCATCGTACTCGCGCGTATATTGCGTGATTTTTCGGTGAAGTGGCCGCGCCAATGTTATCGCTCACGCTCACGCACCAGCCCACCCGCCTTGGACGATGGGCGGATGTTTAGAAATCAAATCACACAGGTGTACATCAACAATGTTTACAATCAGGAACATTGTATTCAAAAACGCATTCGCATTGCATTCGATTCCGTTGATCGAAATATACAGGCACGGAGAGCGATTTCAATCATCGCAATGAAGTCATGCCCAAAACTAATATTTGTTTTAACCACGAGTGGGCCATTAATGCACTTGTTTCGCGTTGGCGCGCCGAATGATTATAAACACCGACAATCCGCGGTGCATTTGTATCGGGAGCGGCAACTGGTGAAAAAATCAAACGACGAGGGCAATCGATAAAATCCAATCGATATTACTGATCGCGCCGCGGATGAATCATACGATTCAAAATTATGACAGACGGGTGCAAGCGCACTGGAGCGCACGCGAATCACGCAAACAAGCCGATCACTTTTCGAACGCCGCAAAAAAAAACACATTCCATCGGGTTCGCTAATTGGGGCAGAAAACGTATGTAAATGATTCCAAACCAGCTGTCGGTCTGTCTGTCTGTCTGCCCGCCGACCGAATGATGATTTTTGCTTAGCCAATCCCTTCATCATCAACATCCTCAGGTGGAAAACATAGAAAGGACCGACAGAAGAACAGGTTGCGTTGCGCAATAAAAGTTAGAAAACAATAATTGGGCGCTCGGAATTTGTTTGCGTCTAAAAGCTCGGCTGAATTCCAAACGCAGTCTGGCTGGCTGTATGCTAATCGCCAAAAAGGTAAACATCAAATGGTGCAAAAAATATTTTGCAACCCGAGATTGATTGCCAGGCAAGGCGACGCATAATTTACGGCCGCCAGATTGATAACGTCTAGTAAAACGCGAGTAATGGGTATAAACAAAACGCAACGCAAAATTAATAACCATCAATCCTCGTCGTCGTGGTCGTGAGCGTCGTCGGGTGCTACTGTCGACGCGGGGCCATTCGCACCGCGATATAAACGTGAAATATATGCACGTCTGTCACGCCACGCACGCGGCTAAGGTAAATATAGAAAACTTGACCGACAGCCAATAGACATTCATTCGCCCGAAGAGGCGAATGCGCGCAAGAAGCTCGCACACATGCGCGCAAGAAGTGTGAACATTATTTTTTACCACTGCGATATTTAACATATATTTTAAATGTATAATGCCGCTGTGATACATATGTATAAGCATGTTACAAGTCAACACCGCGGATCGGCGCGACGATAAATTATCCGGCGCGCAGTAGACCCGTAAAAAATTATGGCTTTCTTAAAAACGTCAAATTATTTTGTAAATAACGAGTTCGAGGAATTTCCCATTCCGAAACAATTTCTCTCACAAGCTGAATCAATTTGCACACCGATGTTTGCATTTGTTTATACGATAAGAAGCGGTTGCATGTGTACATTTCTACAAAATTTATAAACTTAAACAAGCGTAATCAGGAATTTATATAACGCAAAGTTGACGTTTCTCATGGGCTGCGTCTTAGCACGGAAAATGCTGGATATCGATAAATATTTGATGAGCCGATAAGATATAAATTAATTAAATATGTAATGCGAAATGTACGCATTGCTATCGCAATGTACGCTGCTTTTTAAGCCGTACGTATCTGTGTCAAAATGACGAAAAGCAATTTTCTTCATCGCAATTCAGCGAACCCCATCATTGATCGCAAGCAATTTTAATAACTCGGCTCCTCGCGGCCACATTCCACGTACCGCCCGCTCGCTCGTTTGTTGTTCGTTCGTTCGTTCCACCAACAAACTGGAACGCTTTTCAAACACGCTCTTTGCATTCATTTATTCCTATAATACAGTAAGTTGGTATGGGGCCTATACCAACATGCGCGTGGTCGTGATGCGAACCAGCCAAAGACAAGTCGAAACTTGCACACATGCGCACACAGCTTGATCGCGGGACGTGGTCCAGCATCAAGGCGGAGGCTGTGTGTGCGCCGCGCAGACCGCGGCGAATGTGCAGGTGTTACTCAGACTCGCTGGCGCCGACGAGAATTCCTCGAGGCGCACACGTGCATCGTGCCGTGCCGCCACCGCCGCCGCCGCCACCGCCCGCCGATTGCTTGTCGTGGCCAAAGCCTACACACATGCACAACCACCAGCGCATTCTTCGCGGCCGCGCCACGAAGACGATTATTATTGACATGTTCGGCCGGCGTCCAACCGCGGACATTGTATTCAACACGGATGCGTTCGATATGGAAGATTGTATGCGTGTGTGCGTCCGCCGCTGACCACCGATTGATTCGACGCGCAGGAAAGGAGAGACAGCTCTCAGCGATTTATGAGCGCCGCGCATATACAACACTTGCGCGCTCAAAGGGACATAATTGCGCATTAACATAACGCATTAGTGCGGCGTCGCGCGCAGTGTACGAGTGCGAGCGCAAATTTTCGCGAGGTGCACGCCGATTTCGTGTGCGCCACCCGCGCGCAGCGTGAGTGCGCCGTATGCAAACAGCTTGAAACGGAAGCTGGGATGCTGTGTGACATAAAAGGCACTCCTTCCGCGACAGTTGTGTTGTTTAATTAGATGTGCACCTGTTTCATCATTGCAGTTCTGGGCATGCGACCCAAATCGGAATGAATTTGTCGTCCAGTCTGTTTAGGATGTTTGCAGCGCACTGCCCTCGATTTCCGTGGATGGCGGTTGCGGGAAACTGTCTTTCGTCCATAGGCGACGTTTGGGGATATTGAAAAATCTCGCATGGCGACTATAAATAAGACGGCTTTGTGTGGCGCTCTTCTTCTAAGGCACGCTGTATCGTTTTACGAGACGCGCGCAATTGGTACTGTCATAAAACATTTACGCGTCGCGCGCGTCCGTTAATGCAGATTTGACTAGTTTTTAAAGTGTTGTTGATGCTGATATCGTTGGGGTGTAAGATCGCAAACGGGGCAAGTTCGATATTAACCAATTTTATCTCAATTGTTCATCATTTTTTAAAAACTAAGGTCTAGAGTGTAGCACTGATTAAATACGAAGCTAATTAACGAGGTGCCCTCGACGTACAAGCAGATTTCTTCGTTTTCTATGCTTTGCAAAAGACTACATACTCAAGTCAGACATGATTTAGAACGTGTGCTGAAATTATTGGTTATAATCTTGATTATCGAGCTAAGTTTTGGTATGTATGAAGAAAAATAGTTATACTTTATGATCAAGAAAGAAATTCTGTTAAACAGCTGATATTTTCTAAGAAATCCATTGGTGCGATCATACCTTATATTTTGAGGTTGCCGTCTGTACGGGATAATTGAAATATCTATAACTTTGAAATTAAATCACAGAATGTAATCGTGTAAAAAGCATTTTGTAACTGACAACAGCAGAATTCAGAATTGGTATTGTAATTTGAGAATATAGCTTTTAATTAGTTTTAATTGACCATTAACGATCTTGCCCCATTCACAGGGGGCATTCGCATTACCTGTCACGTCTTTTTAATCTGTGAATAAATGTACTCTATTCAATTTAAATTATGATTTCTCTTAGTAGAAATAATAGAGAATTAAATGCACTTTAGGATAATGCCAAGTTGGGGCAATTATGTCAAACATAATAAAAATCTATAATGTTAAAGTTGAACTTAGCAAAAATCGCTTCGATCTTACCCCACTTCACCTTAACTAAAAAGTCGTAAGGTATAGCGACACCTGTTTTGGTTTCGCGCTGTGCGGCTGATTGTGAGTCACGGATGCGCGTCGCACGTGCATTGCCAGTCAGCGGTGGAGAATCACTGCAGCACAGTTGACACCGGCAGACGAGCTATGTATTTTCAAATTGTAAGAAGATATATCTGATAATGCGCGCGCCACGCTGAGCCACGTGCGTCCACTTATTTATTAATACGCGCAATATATTTATAGTTAGCGAATGCACGCATGCCGATCATATTAAGCGACCATATGTTGGCGGACGCGCTGGACAATCGGACTGCAGATTGCCCGTCAGCGGAACTATGTGTCGATGCCATTGCCACTGCTCTCTTTCATTCATAACCCCGGTTATTTTTAAATCCGAATTTGTATATTGGATGAGGTGGTGCAATGCGCATCATTAGATTACTCTCTGTCTTTGGGCGGACGTCAGCTGCACGCTGTCATATGATATTCCTAACGGCCGTTTCGCGGGCGTATAAGTAGTGCATTAATCTTGTGTCACACATGCGCGCTGCTCCATTCATACGCGTCATAAACACAAATCGCAAATCTGTTGGCGCGTAATCAGATATCCTGGACGCACGCGCTGCGACTGATCGCTTATCGCATCAAGACTCGGACGTCTTCCTGCACGTGGCCGGCTGAAGACGTCGCGCATGTGCGGCGCGTAGCACGGATTTCCTCGACGACGACGACGACGGCTAATAACGCTCATTTGCACGCATAACTGACCAGACACATGCGCATGGGCAATGGGCAATGGGAAAAATTGCAAACGCGTGCCATGCTTTTTGTGTGCATGCGCATCATCGTTATTCAACGCCTTCTTCAGTGCAGAGATATAAAATCGCCATTTGTATTCGCATTTGTGCACTTGCGACAATCTGCACATGTGCGTGCATAATTCGCCATTTCCAACTGTCATGCATGGCACGTGTGTGTCCTACGCGCGCGTATGCGCCTGCATTAAACATCTATTAGCTAATACGAGAAAAGAGGAAATACGGATCTGTTACACACGTGGTCATGCGCTTGTCCCATTATGCAATCCATTCTCATCGAAATATGTTGAGAGTGAGAAAAACGAGCGATATTTACAGTTAAATGTGTTTACAAGTTGTGCGGCGGCGCGGCACAAGCTTAAAAATCACTTCCTGCAACTCGGATGCGCGCACGTGTATGTACGAAACACATGATATCTTAGCTTCCGGTCGGCCGACAATAGAATGGCAATCGAGCTGCGCCACTTGGACGATTGTCACACAACATCTTGCGCACACTTGTTAATATGCAGAAAGCATATAAAGCAATTTCTTTCCGGAAATACTGCAATAACTTAATCTTGCTGAAAGTATACTTTTTTGTCCAGTATCAAAGATTTAAATTTGGTTCGGACCAAGCAGTAAAAGTCAAGCAATGTTTTTGAATTTACAACGTGATAATCTCGAAGCAACAATCGAAGGAAGTATGGTCCGCGGCTCATCACCCGCCCAACGTCTTCCAACGTGAAAACAGCTGCGCAGAGGGAAAACTGCGGAGCCACAGTTCCGGATCCGTTCATTCGTTCGTTCGTTTGGCGTGGAGGTATATGTGTGCGCATCCGCCGCATCGTGTCTTAAAACAATCGCCAGGAGCACCTGTTTCTTCCGCTATGATGCGAGGAGCGTCTCGGGCGGTCGGTCGCTCAGGTGTCTTAGCAGTCGTCGGTTGTTGAGGTTCCGTAATCGTAGAAGTTATGGGAAATGCACACGGGCGCAACAATGCAAAACGTGCGTACATGCCCAACATACAAC
>JARJDR010000525.1:0-11987 GCA_030264135.1 Myllaena sp. GC000078
ACACAAAACTCTCACATAAATTAATACTAATTAGTGTCGCTGCACACGTAGGGGAATTGGTTAAGTGCGGTGCGTGCGTACGTGCAGTTGGCGCACGTCTGATTTACAGTCGCCTGTCAAAAGTCGCGGCGCTCGCGACACCCGACACCCAGCCGAAAGCCATTATAACCGTGTGTACTTCGATGCCATCAGCGTTCATCATCCACCCACCCATTTCCCAGACTCTTCTCCTCTCCTCCGTCCAAAGGACGATCATCATAAGCATCATAATAGCGAGGACAAATTTTTACACAAATTTCAAAAATAGACTTTTGCTCAACTATTTAAATAACTGTACTAACAATAACTACAAATTGAATGAGAATTTATTATGGTCATCTTGACGCTTATGAAATATGTGCGAAATTGCAGTGATTATTCTCCTCTCGACCGCGAAAGATTTATCGCAAATTAATAGCGAATCACGATGCACGACCGGGATATCCGCTTAACGCGAAACAATGAATGTCAAGATGCAACAAGCGTGCGATTATAAATTCTAATGTATTCCTCCTCCTCCTCCTCCTCCACCTCCCGCTAACACAAGCGTCGATAAACGATAATTTATGGCAAATCGATGAATAGGTAATTAAAATTCATTATTTGCTAATTACCGATATTGTCCGTGAGTCCGTGAGCTAACTAACTGTGTGATGCGCAATATCTTTATGGAATTCATCGCGTCAAGAACGCCAAATATTAGACAAGTAAACAATTTTCAGCACTTTATACTTACATGCTCATTGGAAAAAGACTAAGTAATTGTTTGATGGATACAACATGGGTAAAACGATTATGATAAGTTTGCGCGTGCGATTATCATATTGTTTGCCATTGCGATCATCGTGTGTGTGGTTTGGAATTCAATAAACCTTAGTTTTTCTCAACACTTATTCATCATTTGCACTCTGTTTTACCACATTATTAAATTTAACGACGTTGTAAATATTGTTTCGGTGGAATACATGTTTCTCGCACGCGTTCACTCACAAGACTACTCTCGTAACTTTTCTACTCTTGTTCCCGCTCGTATAGTTTAAAAAACTGTTTACAATATGGTTTGAAAGTGTGATAAACTACGTACTAGGATAGAAAGCAACAAGTTTGGATATGGGCCAAAAAAACCAGCGATTTATTACTCGTAGGTTCGACGAATCTGGTAGGGAAATTCACGCAGAGCGTGCGGCGCATCGTCGCCGACGTGAAGGACGAGGGCACCGCCAGCGGGCAAACCAAGGAGGAGGTCATCGAGACGAATGAAAGATTGCGTGCTGTGCGCGTCCGACTCGACGAGTCCTACGACACTGCCAAGAAATCGCTCGTCACCCTGATGAACAAGTACAACGATAGCAAGACGGTGAACAATGTGCTACATCGATACAAACTGCTTAAGGGGATGATTAAAGTAATCCTCCGCCGCTCGGCGCGCCCTAAAACAACATATTAATGCGATGTACGATGTTATTAGGATGTCATCCGACTAGAAACGCAATACTGGACGCTGGTCGACATCCCGAAGCAGGAGAAACAGGAAACGGTGCCGGCGTTTGTGTTGCGCGCCTGCGCTATCATGGAGAAGACGCAAAAAAGCGGTGAAGGGGTGAAGACGTCCGCCAAGTTGGCTGAGGAAGCGCAGGATAAACGCGAGAGGATTGATCGACTTGAAAGTAGCATCTGCAAGACAAAAAAACGGTTAAATTTCATCTAAATTAAATACGTTTTTGTTTAGATATGACTATATCCTTGATCGAAACGGAAAATACGCAAATGACCAACGATTTGTATCGCCTGCTGAAGAAGTACACCGGTCTGCGGAATCTTATTCGAGAGCTTAAGGTACACTTAATTTGTAACTTAAAGCAATGTTCAGGTGTGATTTGGGGTTTTTTACAGATGGATTACATGAATTCGAAGCTGTATCCAATTTTCCCGCGCTATACAATGCTCAAGGATATGATCAAGGACATCATGCTGGCTCCGGACTATATGGAGGTGTGCCACGAGGTGGACGCATAACTATCGCCGCGCTAGCAGTAATCTTCTGCTGCCGGACGGACAAACTTTGTTAATCGCGTGATGATGATGATGATCACCAAGCCAGGAAGCTACATGAATGAAGCGGTAAGCTAGAATACCTCAAGTAGGTAATTTTTAAGAATGTACATTTGAGCAATGGATGATTATCTCATTTGCTCAACTGTAACCCAATAGCATTTACAGAATATTCGTAAATTGATCTTAATTTTAAGTTATTTTTGCTAAACGCGGAAATGTTCATTCTTAAAAATGCAGAAAACAGATTATAGTTAACCAGGAAAAAAACAAAATATCCGTAAATAAGCGTAAATTGTGTTCACTAAATGTAATAAAAGTATTTAACGTATGTCATATCACACAGGAAGGAAGGAACTGTAATTGTGAGCGTTTTAGATTATCCTCCAATAGGTAACGTAAATGTGTTGAAATGTTAAAGTTCTTCTATATCCTAGCCGAGAACAAATACGACCAAATAATTATCCATACGTTTCGACGATTGGCCTAAAAAATTGATAAATTAATAAAGTTCCTGTAGCGAAAAAGAAAAAGTTGTTGGAACACAAGTTCATTCATTTATCAAAAACAAACCCTCTGGTAGGCGCGATGGAAAATTTAACAATTGCAGTTTCTCGACAACGAATGAATAAAGTCAGTATTAATTCATTGCCAAACGATTTCGGTTCTGTTTTTCGGCGTGTGCTGTTTTCCTACCTACCCCTATTCGTCGTTAATATAAAGGATATCAAGATATATAAACAATGCAATAAATGTTTAGTAGTGTAAAGTACCGAAATGACTAAAAATCCATCTTGAATCCACCTTATCAACTCCTTATCTACTTAATAAACATGACGGGTGAATAAAATACATATGTATTTTACACTTATTAGGAATAGTAGTAAATGTGAAGAAAGAAAAGTTACGACGCTTTACAAGAAAGATGAAGGAAGCATTGGAAATGATTCAGTTGCAACACGAACGAATTTAAAAATATACAATACCAAACCATACATATTCGAATTCGAATTTGAAAAATCAAAATGAGAGAAAACAATAACCGTAAATGGGGAAACAAAAGAAACGTGTAAATTTATGGGAACAAACTCTAAAAAACGTGAAGAAGAAAAAAGTATATTTTTAAAGAAATTATTATCAGAGATATAACAAAAATAAATAATCGAAATGAATTAATTATTATTGCCCATTGGAAAGAGAGACATTTTAATGAACTTAAGTCTAAGACGCTAAGAATAAACTAAAAAGAAATGTATTATCAATGAAGTAAACTTGTACCACGTATTATATTGGATGTATCTCTTTGTAAAACCAGATGGATGACCTATAATAAGTAAGTAACTTAAGAAACAAGAGTTATATCGGATGATTAGATCCTCGCCACGTGACTCAAAGTTCATTTTACGTTTGTTTGCGTGGCAATGAGCATCTTAATCGTCGGTGTATACCCATAATGTGCGTTATGTATTATAGAAATATCTACAAAACATAAATAAATACCCCAACAAATTGATGAATAACTAACGAGGAAGAAAAATTGTAATAGGATGTTGCTTTTATTAAATAAAATTTGTGCATTCGTTGTTAATTTTGCTAAAGTGTGATTTACTAAAGCCCATCGTGTGTTATCTACTATTGAATAACAATAGGAGATTTAAGAAGAGCGTCATGATCTGTGTGAAGAGCATAATACAACCAAGGATATACTCGTCCGGATCCAACGAGAATTTTTTTCCACCAATAATCAATTGCGTTGCAAACACTATATACTAAAATTTAAAAAGAAAACATTTATCATTTGAATAGATAACGGTTTTGATCCGTACAATAGACGAGAGAACACAACCGATCCCAGCGTAAATCAGTATCATAATACGGAGATGAAGGAAGATGAAGAGGAGCATCGCCACCGTGCCGAATATCGACACCATGAAGCTTATTGCCAGCAGGTAGATACCCCATCCAGTCACATCCAACTACAAACCCATATCAAACTAATTTTATACAGAAAAAAAATTGCAAACTTACGCAAGGACAAAAGGAGATGAGCGTGAGGAAGATGACGAGTGCCAGAGTTAAGCCAAACGCACAGAGCACCGCATAGGGTTCGTAAAGGGCGGTGAGGAACATGGTTGAAATGGCCATCATTACCACCTGAGTAACACAACAATTAATTTCACATTTTACTGCACCGCGTTTGAATTGAATAATTACAAAGACATTGAAGATGATGTAATTAAGCGGCACATTCTTGCGAACGGGTTCATAGCAGACGAGCGCTATGTAAGGAATCATTGATGACATGCTAAAAAAAACGATTGGGATTGATTTTCATGCTTGGTTTCAATTTCAGATTTAATTGTTGCACTTGCAATAGTCCGATGATAATCCCAAGCGTGCTCCATGGATTTTCTTGGACAAAGGCACGAATTGGTGTCCTACAAAACAAGTGTTTAGATTAATTTGTCCTGTTTTTAAGTAGAAATTGAAATAGGTAAGTACAGGAAAGCGCCGAGGAACGCAAAACCAAAGAGTATGAACAGCTCGACGGAGAGCAAGCAGTACACTTTGCGCACGAAACGCTTGCGAATCTCCTTGTCGGAGAAGCCGCCACGCAGCATGCTCGCGCCGTCCTCCATGTAGGGATCACTTCGGTCCACTCTTCGCATCATTTCTTCTTATTGTATTTGAAAATTGCCAAATCTAATTCTATACTAATTTTTTTATTTGACGCATTCGTTGACAATACGTTACTTCACACCAATTCACGTTCAATGTACTGTGTCATGTTTTCCGTTTGATTTTATGAATGGAAATCGAACGATGCAAAGTTTAAAAACTGTGTAAAGATTATTCTTGCCAAGAATATTCAAAACTCGCGGTTGTCAAGCAGCGCCTCTACCATTCGAATTTAGCATTAAAAAATCAATACTCTTATGGTAAAATTACATGGGCTCAAGTGAGCCAATAGCAATCCGCGTTAAAAGCGCCTCTACCGTTGGAATTTGTAAAGAAAAAATCAATAACTTTATGGATAATTTACACGCATTTGGCTTGGCCAATCAAATCAAAGTAAATTACTTATAAAAATGCTAAACAGGGTGTGTCAATTAAAAAAAAATTATTACAAAACTATTTATTTCAGTTATGTGATTTTGAAATAATCTGTGATTTTGCGCTTGGGTGTGGGCGCCACGGTTTTTTCCGCAGCCAAACTCTCCAGAATCTCCTCCACGTCCATTTCCTCCGGCTGTTTCTTCGCAATCACCTCCTTCTTATCACTATCCTCTAATTTCTTCTTTGTATATTCATCCACACAGCTTAAAAACCCCCACGACGTATTCGCAGCGTCTTCAGCCGCAGGACTCTTCTCTTCAGCAATGCCATCGATTTGATTAATCGCCGCTAGCAAAATTGATGCGGACCCACTCGTCTTCCTTTTGCGTTTCCCTGGTTCTGGTTCAGGTGACTCTTCCACTTCCCCTGTTTCCTCCTTGCTAATACTTTCTTCTTTCTCTTCTTCACCTTCTTTCCAATCCATGTTAGTATTCTTTGTGCTGCTACTCGTTGGCTTGGGCTTCAAAGTGATGGGTGGTCGTTGCTGCACTAACGAATGCAACTGGCTGAAAACACTCGTAAGCGTCGTTTGTTTCTTGCTATCGAAATACGCCTGCTGCACAAAGGAGAAGAGTCGTTCCGCCGGGAGTTCAGCAGCTGCAAACTGACAGAGCAGCCTCCACAACTCCATCACAGTGATTTGATTGCTCGCTAGAAACGTATGCATATTGTAGATCTCGTCGCGTAATGCAGTCGATCCGAAAGTGAAGTACACCAGATCCCTGCGGGCCGCCGAGCAGGCCATTAGTTGAATGAAGAATTTCAGGTGGACGTTGCCGCCGAACGCGCCACAACCCCAATTCCCCGTTGCAACCGCCGGTAGAACTCCGGTAGCTCGCGAGTGGAAACCGCAATAGGCTTTCATCAGTTCCCTGAGTACGGCGCCGGATTTAAACTGCATTTTTGACTGGCCGAAATGCGTGGCATCGATGGCAACTAGAGTGCAACGCCGACGTCCGTAATCATCGTGCGGGGTGTCGTCGATGAAATTCCCATCCCATGCAAAAGTCTCACCATAGCCTTTGTACTTGCTGAATCGCTCGATGCCGGTGATGATGAGCGCTTCGTTATTTCCCAATCGTTCCGTGAAAAGCCGAGAGATAATCAGCTCCGGGCAGATTACAAAACGGATTTCTTCTTGTACACAGCCACTGTTTAGCACCCCGCCTCCTAAAAATCTAATCAACAACTAAAACTAGTAATTTATTGCTCATTCTTGTTCTTACTTATTTGCAAAGTCGACTTGGAGTAAACCAAGGCCATCGTCTTCGATGGTGCCGGAGGAATCAACATGCAAACGAACATTCCCCAGGTTATTCTCCAATTTGTCCCATCGTGGTAAACTCGGTCGGTTCAAATGTTGCCTTTCAAAAGTCACGACTCCAACAGGCACTAAAAATGAACCAAGTAAAACCACATCAAAGGACTATCAAAGAAAACTTACTCTTTTCCAAAATTCGCTTGAAATAATGAATAATACACTTGATCTTCTCAGCGACACAATCATGCTTCGCGCTTGACGAGAACAAACTAAAACATACCATATTTAACATCAAACTAACCAGTTAATTAGCCATTTACCCAGTAAAATTAATATTTGGATAGGTGAATAACATACTCTTGCGTCCGGGGAACGTCGCTAGAAACGCATTCGCCAGCAAGCAAGCAATCTGCTCCTGGCTCAAACTAATTGACTTGCAATGATTCTCCTTGAGCAGCGGGATGCTGCCGGGTAGAATCTCGGGTAATTTCAGCGCCAGCCGGATGATACCAGGCAGAAGATGAGTGAAAAAGTGCCTGCTCTCAAACTCATCAAAGATATCTTCAAACAGATGGTGGAGTGCATGGAATTTGGGTAGTCTTGAGTTGTATGCGCTCATTGCTGCCTCCAATGCTCTGCTGGAGAGGATGTCCTGCAGGAGGGTTTTCTCGATGAGCTCCCATCTGGAGACCAGTGCCTCTTCATCATTATCCTACATACAATAATTAATAAGAGGCTTAGGGCGAGTTGGGTGAGTGTAAGAAGATTTAGACTTACATCTTTGGATGGGAATACATTCCGGGGGGAATATGGCATACGCACGTAGCCCTCCTCCCAGTGATGCTGTGCGATGTTCGCTGGACTAACAAAGGCTTTCGGCGGGCTGATAAGATTCGGGTTGAGTTGATAAAGAATGCTGTGATACTGCGAGACGAGTACGGGGAGTGTTTGGTAATCCCATGGTGTTTCACCCGCGTAGATTTCTTGAAGAGGGGTGCCTTTCGAAGTAGTCATCATGATTCACACTAAAATTCCACAATAAACATGATTATGCTTGATGCTTGATTCGCTTGATTATGATCGGGTTGAATGCGGTTAGGTAAATAAACACGCAATACTGGGCGAAACGCAAATTATACAAATTTGGCCGGAAATTAATGGCTGCCAGCGCTCAATCAAAGTAAGCCAAACAACCGTCAAAATTTGTCACAACTGCTGAATTTCCCACTTTCGTACGACTATGTAAACAATTCCTCACCGAAAAACGATGAATTTCATCAGCCTGTTCAAATTGATCGACGACCACGAGGCGATGTACGCGTACCTCGCCGAGCGTGGTCTAATGCGCATCGGGCCCGTATGCCACGTGTGCGGCGGCGTGCACTTCAAAGTGCACACCGCCAAACCGGATGCGTACACGTGCCAGCGGTGCGGCGCATTGCAGCACGCGCTCAGCATTGGCGTGGTGCGCAAGTCGTGGCTCTTCGACACCGGCGTCGACATCGACCGCATCCTCATCATGGCGTACATGTTCGCCGCCGGCTACACGCGCCACGACGAGATCATCGAGGAAACATCCCTCGATGGGGCGCGCGTTACACGCGCCGCCGCCAAGCAATGGATGCACTTCTTCCGCGAGGTGATTCGCACGTGGTGTTGCAAGCATCTCGCCGCGCGCACCGGGTTCGATCTGAGCATCTACGAATACCTCTGGCGGCAGTACGTGCGCCGGGAGAAACTCGCCCGCTTCGAGCACCTGCTCGAGTGCGTGCGCGGCGTGGACGAGCCGAACGATTGTTTTCTTGTCTGCAAAGGCGACGCGGAGGTGTAAAAAATTTGCTGTGACCGCGCGGATCTTGTCTTGTTGCCTTTGTATTGTGATCATGAATGAATAATAAAATGCACGCGTAACTGTTTTCATCCGCCTCACATCATTCGCATTCGGATAGCATTCATACTTATGGGCTGGTATTGAGTGGAAATGGTTCATGGGAACATTCTGAAAACATAAGTAAAATGCGCATTTTATATTCAAATATAAACAACATACATCGTACAATACATAAATTTGTTCATTTCATAGAATTTCACATATTTCGCCCCGTTTCCTTCTTTTCATCAGTTTCACCCACACATTGTTTCGACCACGAATAATTCGAGAATAATAATAATTTTTTATGTATAATATATTAATGATAATAAGGAAACAAACATAAATCATTGCTTGTTTATATGATGATGACATTCCCGATAAAATAGATTTCAATTTTGATACATTTGGAATGTAGGTGGTATAATTAATAATAGATATAATGTGAAAATATGAAAATATTTCAACAAGAACAGAAAAGCAAAAAATAGTAATAATAATGATAGTAATTATATCTCACCTGACCAAACATCGACATCGACGGTGGTTGGTTGGTTGGTTTTTGGGGGAGTGCGTGCGTATTATTGTATTTGATACAATAATACAATAATCGCGATATTTATTGTTAAATCAGCTCTTGCAAACCCTGCAGTGATTTCCGGATAAGCTCCTGTTGGGTGCGCGCGTGCTTCACCTCCAATTCGGCAAGTTCAATTAGGCTGCAATTTCAAACCATAAGTATCTCAAATTTATGATTAAGCACATTACCTTTTTCGAAACGCATGTAATCTCCTTGTTTTAAAGTCTAACAGCTCCTCTTTTGCTTGTGCGGAGATCGCCTCAAATCGCTCGCATGCTTCCGATTGCGCTCCTTCAGCCTAAATCACAAAACTATTAACCTCAAGCCAGTTGGAGAACAGGCAGCTTCATAGTGTTAGCAAATCACACGACAAACAAGTTATTCGGCAAAGTAAAATTACCTCTTGAACTTCGGGTGCCTTTTAACGTGAATAAACAAGTACAAAAGTACAATCCAACCCGACAACCAGACAGACAGAAAGAAAGAAATCGTGTTAGTGACGCAATACATAATAAGACATGAAAATTAATGCAATTAATTCATTCTTACCGCATGTATATCTTTATTTTTCTGTCGTGCTTTCTCTAGTGTCCTATTTGCTGCCTCATAAGCAGCCAGACATTTCAAACGCCGCACCAATAATGATCTCGCTGCTTGGCTATCCCGCATGTAGTACCGCAGCGTGTCGGCGAGCTTCAGATCCTCATCGCTCGCCACACGGCTCTCCATCTTTCGCGCCTTCTCAAACCCGTCGGCGACTTTCATCAGATACTTGTCGAGCGGGCCCGGATCGATGTTGGCGAGCTGCACCAACCCGCCGGAGATCTTGATGTAGCTGTCGGCGACCTCCTTGTGCTTCTCGGTCATCTTATCCGTGCGCAGCGTCGCCTCCTTCAACTGCCCGTGGTACTCGGTGAGCGTGTTCATCTGCTGCTCGAAGAAGTCGTTCACATCGCGAACGGTCGCGTTGAGGTAGTACTGGTCGGTGGTGGAGCCGAGGCTCTTCACCAACCCGCCCAGCTGCTGCAATTTGCCGCGCGGCCTCGCACAGAGGTCCTGGTCGAATTCGAGGAACACGCGCAGGTGTTCGTCCTCGCGGAAGATGGAATGGCTTGCGAGGCGTGTAAGAAACACCTCGTGCATAGCTACCGTCTTCTTAAACGTCGCGAGATATTCACTGCAGCAGGTAACATATGGTTATCGTTTTACGTACATAAACGTACGTTGTGGTGTGCTTCCACTTACGCTTCCAATTCTTGTTTCATTTTGTTGAACTCCTCCTTGGTCATAGTGCCCTCGCCCTCACCAAGGCGCTGGAGCTTCTCACGGGATGCATCGAAGTTTGGACGTGGCGGCGGGGGTGGTATCTAAACCCCAAAACCTTTCGATTACAAGAAAGAGAAGGGTTTGGTTGGGAAGCTTACAATGTAACCGGCATAGACGGGATTCTCCTCGTAGCGGTCGTGCAGCCAGATGAACTCCTCGTGCTGCCGCACCACGAGGAACTCGGTCTTCTGGAACGCCTTGAGCGTGGTGCGCGTGTGCACCGTGAACTTCACCTTGTCCTTCTCGCTGAGCGCGTCGGAGATGTCGACGATGAGGCTGTTGTCGGTGAGGCCCGGCACGCCGCCGTCGTCGGGCATGCTGCTGCCTTTCTCCGTCTGTAATCCCATCCAGAGACCGCCCCCCAAGTTACTTATGGATTTGAAAATAATACTCCCCAGTAATACGCCCAGTAACGCGGCAACCTTAGCGTTGCTCAGTGTGCAAACAAACAAAAAGAGAAAGTAGAGGAAAGTTTGCCCCGTGGTGGACTTACCATAATGGTGCGCGCCCTTTAATTAACTACCAATCTACGCGGTATAAGAGGAATACGGATTGCACTTATCACCTAATCAGTCTCAGTGCGGCGAACGCGATGACAAGCGCGAACCCCGAACCGGACGGATTTTCGTTTTTTGTGCGCCACGCAACACTTGTGACGAGGAGGAGGAGCGTCGAATTGCGTCGAATAAAGGCTGTTTTAACTGATCGCTACTATTCCTCCAACTCTTACATCAAATTACTGCAATTAACTTATCTTACAAATGAAAAACAATTAGTGAATCGCCCTGCATTAAATTTGAAGCAAAAAGAGTAAAAATCAGCTGATATGGCGTCGGTGGCGTTAAACAAGGGCGAGAACGGTGATTGGTTGAAGCCAGTTGAAGCAAAAAACTTCAGCCAATAGGGAAGCGCCTCGCAAAAGTAGGTCACTGGGTTAGTAGTGAATTTGTCGATTCGTCACGCATTCCACAACGTTGTCCTAGGTCAGGAACACTTATTTATAATTTTGTTTTCGCCATAACTTTGTTGTTTCTCAACGGATCTTCCTCGGACAAACACTGTAGTCCTCTAAAAATCACCGCTCATCTCACAATGTGTTAAAACCCTAATTATCTCTCGTAATGAAGGTTTAAATTAATAAAAACTGTAAATAACTGTCAATTTTAAGGTATGTAACACGCTTTTACATTTCCAGTTAACCTCTTCTTTGCTTCTAATTAGATTTGCCCGATTTGCCCGACGAATTACGGGAATGTTTACAAACACGACAAATACAGTTTGCAATTAGAAAAGATGACGAGCATACGTCTGAAGATCCAAGAGGATATCTTCCAACCGTCGGAAGAAGTGATCGTCTCCATCTGCCATGTCGGGAAGTACCTCAAGAAGAAAAAGACCTCCTTTCTGTGCATTGTAACAACCACCACGAAACCGGCGCAGATATCCATCGTGCAAGTGAAGCAAAGCGATAAGTATTTTAAGCGCAAGCGTGCGTGGGCGCTCGCCGAGTTGAACACGGTGGATGGCAAGAATGAGGACGGCGACACCGAGTTCGATCTGCACATGGATAAAGTCTACCACTGGGTGGCTTCCAACACACTCGAAAGACAGAATTTCATCATCACCCTCTTCCGGCAGTGCAACAAGCATCTGCTCAAAGCGAAGCCCAAGTTTAAGAACATCCCCAAGGCTTGGATGGCCGACGATGAGCTCACCCCCGAAAGTATTAAGTTTGCCACATC
>JARJDR010000531.1:0-11373 GCA_030264135.1 Myllaena sp. GC000078
TTGAATCAACGCGTGTAATTCGCATGAGTGACTCATTCAGCTGATTTTAATGAAATATGTATATAAAACAATGCGGATTGAATTATTCATTAATTTCGTCATCTCGACGATTAAGTAAAATATAGTTGCCGATTTAAGCTATGATTTGATGCAGCGTTATAATTCAATTTGGTATTTGCTGTAATCACTAAAAATATATGTTGATAGTTTACATTTATATAATTAGCGTTTATAATATTGCTATCGCTATGGCGTGACCACTATTTCCCTATCGAGGCGATAATCACATATACTTGAAAGGTCATATCGTATTGGGATTTGCAATATATTGTTAAGAAACGTATAGTAATAAATGTTATTGAAGGACGCATAATATCTTATTATAAATTTGTGGTTTGTTTCGGAAATTTCCTAATTCTACCGTAGTTGCATTACTTCTTATTATCATTAATTTCCCTATTCTTTTCCGTCACGTTTCTGATTGAATAAACCGCAGAGAATTCTTCATGCAATCATTTCGAATAACCGAAAATAATCCGTCTGCCTTCATTACCACAAAAGCATCTAATGTCTTTGAACAATCATATTGTATTCATAAGAAACCGACGTATATTTCAATTACTGGCTAATCCACCAAGATTACAGAAGCTAAATCGCTCCAGACACCCTTCAATTTAGAGTTGTCTATACATTTTCTGATCCTAATCAGAGCCAACAAATAATGTAATGCTCTGTTCACTGCAAACTAATATATCTTTGCTTTCTGCATATATTTGCGTACCCACTTAATACTATGAATTTAAATAGCAACGCCATTAATTCTAAATATTAGAAATGTACACAAATTATTTAAATATTCATTGAAATGATAATAAAATTTCATGTATGCTACACGAACTAATAAATCCTTCAGATTTGTGAGAAGAAAAGAGCGTACGCGAAGTCTTCTTTTTCACTGCGCACGAATGACGATCGCAATAGAAAGTGTTATTTAAATTTTGCGCAAAAGAGCATTACCTATTACTTTGTATAACTAGCATTTGTTCAGTCGGCCAGTACCCATAAAACATCGTTTTATGTCTTCGCGCATTAAGAAACCAAGTCAAATGTAAAATTTTATTATCTTTGCTCTTTTTTTGTCCTTTTACCTATGTACGAATGGTACACGTATGCACACTAGACTGTAATTAAATTATTTATTACATTATTGCACATATGGAAATAAGGAAATTTGTCATTTGCAGATGGCCATACTCAATTCTTAACCGGGTTGGTTGCAATACTCCTCACAATATGCGGGATCGTCTGTTTAGCCGGATGCATGTGCTGTCAGCGCAAAAATGGATTCAAGGTAAGCTTTATTCCTAACATTATGTGGAAAAATGTGCGTGCGTATTGAACGCGACTCAATTTTCTCATCATTTCTTTCGCAACTAAATACAATCGTGCATAATTGGCTCTCAATCAATTGGGACGTCGCTCGGCGTCGGTCGTATCCTACTCGCGCGCAGGATACCATTGACGCATGTGGATCGTAATAACCGCGAGACTACGTGCGCCGATATATTCGTTTAGCAATAACTTTAAATAATACCGTTTCAGCGGTGTGCTATTCTCCACGCCTAACCAGCTTAACTGTGAAAGATTCATAATTCTCACCAACCACTCCTCGTCGAGCGCTTGTCGCTCGCAAGAGCGCTAATCGCTTCCTCTTTTGCCTCTCCGAGCGAGAGTTAATTTAATTCTGTATTTACAAATCGCACGCCAGCCAGCCAGCCAGCCAACGCGACGACGCATTGTGACGATGCACGTCCGCCGCGTTTGGCTGTCCTCTCGCGCGTCTCGCGGGATGCTTTTGTAACGGTGACTTGCGGATGATTAACCCGTTTCGATCAACAAAAGCAATGCAGAACAATTGTTTCGCGATTTCTAGCTTATATATACTCAGATGCATCATTTTCGATGAGCATTATCTGCTTTTCAACGTTGGCATTTTCCGCAATATTTCATGTTCTACGTGTACATGTTTCTAATTATCTTAACAATTTTTCGCAATTTCCATGCTGCACATAGGATAAAAAAGAGAAAGAACAAGAGAAAAACGAACAGGTAAAAATTTTATGCGTTCAGTTATCTTTACGTAATCAATGTTTTTTGTTTAGTGAATATAAAAATATTATGTATATCCTCAACGCTCTCGTTTATAATTTAAAAGTGAATACATTTATATAGTTTATCTTACGTTCGACCCGTACTATAATTATTCAACAGCCAGCCAGCAATTAAATTCATGCTTTTACATATGCAGCGCGCATTTAACTCCTTGATTATTTCCGACCCAAACGTTTCGAAAGAGATCACATTTAATTAAGCGCATTTAGATGATAAATTATGTAAGTAAGTTTTCGCGTATAAATTTACAGGAGTTTCAAAACGGCGTTGTGGTCGTGTCGGTTGAGAGCATTGATCATGGCCACGTAAACCCGTTAGCGTCGACAAGAAGTAATCGCAACGAATTCACCATTTTCAATCCGCTAACGAAAGAGATTCCGCTCAATGTCTTCGCGCAAAACGGCGTCGTCGTGCATCGCGAGGACGACTGGGTGCACGAGGATATCGATGTGCGCGCATGGTTCGGTGAGTTACCTAATTGGTCCATTAATAGATCATCGTCTTATTCCGGATATGCGCGCGCAAACACAGGCAATGCCGATGAGGAGTTTCCGCGTTCGCGCTTGAAGTACATTCGCGAATTCGGCAAGGGATGGTTTGGGCGCGTCGTCGAGGGCACGGCACTGGGCATGGACCCGCGCGATAAGGGCGCATGGCAAACGGTCGTGGTGCGCATACTGGAGGCGAGCGCGTCGCAGCGGCAGCGCACGTTATTCTTGCACGACGCCGCCATTTATCGATGCACACCGCATCCGAACATCCTCCTCCTTCTGGGCCGGAGTTTAGATAATGTTCCCCTGCTGCTTTTACAGGAATATACAAGTCAGGTAACTTTCGTTTGGCCGCTAATTGATACGAGTGTGCTATCATGTACGAATGATTTCAGGGAGATCTAAAAGCCTATCTCAAGCAACATCTTATGAACAGAGAAACCCTCCTCAATCGAGAATTCCCCTTGCAATGGTGTTATCAGCTTACATCGGCGCTTAAACATCTACACTCGGCTAACGTAGTGCATACGTACGTTGCGAATGTTCATGCGTGTGCATTCATTAATGGATTAACGTGTCTGCGTGATTTTAGTGATTTAGCGACTAGAAATTGTAGGCTCACGGAAACGATGGATCTGAAACTGGGCGATTACGGTTGCAGCACCGTCGATTATCCAGATGATTATTATCATGGAACAGAGAACATTCCAATTAGATGGTGTGCTCCAGAAAGCGTGACTTGCACGGCGACCACGATACAAACGAAAAACGTCTGCATCCGTCACTTTTATGGCGCGCGTGGTATTTTATTTTACGTTGTGGTAATTTTGTTTTGCAGGTGACTCATGTGAGCAATATTTGGTCATTGGGTGTTTGCTTCTGGGAGATATACGAGTGCGGCAGTCAACCGTATTCGGATCTGACAGACGACGAAGTCGTCTCGCAAGTTTTGGGACCACCTCATATGCGGCCAAGCAAGCCAAAAATAAATGTACTTTATACTGATTACATGTAAGTTCATTGCACATATCCGAGAAAGGCCGTCGTTTATATTATGAGCCTTTTATTTCAGGTACCGCTTGATGCAGTCTTGTTGGTACAGCGTCGAATTGCGTCCAAACATAAACCAAGTTTACTCACTTATAGAAGATTTAGTGCAAATCCATAAGAACACCACCAATGTACAGGTGGATAACATACCAGATTTCGACCAGCGCTGGGATAACTTTAAGCCAAACTGCAATCCGGAAGTGCACGATGCAAACTCCAATGGTCTCGATAGCAACGTAGACTTAAGCGACAATCTATATCAATTATGGACACCAAACTTATTTAACGATATTCAGGAATCGCCTCTGTCCACGTCTACTGCCGAAGCGGAGCGCAAGCCGGCGGAGTTCAAGCTTGGCCCCGTTGACACCATTCAGCGCACGAGCAGCGAGAGCGAAACAGAGGACGAGAACTGGCGGCGCAACGTCGAATGCGGTCTGTACACCGAAAAAGTGCGCCAGAAGTCGCGCTCGGTGGCGGACTTGATGATACTCACGCATATTGATTGCTCGGAAAGCGATTCGGAAACGCCGCTGACGAGCATCAACTATAAACACCTGCGCTACGCGCCGCCCAAGCCGAATCTCGAGGCTCTCAGCCTCACATTCGGCTCCGAGGGCAATCTGATGAGCGTGCAGAACACATTCGAGGAGGAGCTGAAGCGGCTACAGGAGGAGCGTCGCGACAGCCTGCTATTCGTACCTGAAACGCCCACGCGCAGTGTTGATTCGCAAAAGATTTTAGAGAATCTTAATCGTCCATCCGGCATCGAGCCCGAGAATCAAATTTTTAGTGTATATAATGTAGTTACAATTACGCCAACGATTAGTCCCGTGCACGCGATTGAATTGAACCGATTGATCAATTACAATTCGGACGTGCAGGAAGCGACGCCGCTGCCCGATATTGTGCTGAACACGCTGGAAACGAAGCGGCACATACCGAAGCTCTCCGAAATCATCGAGAACAACATTGAGCTGATGGATTACATTATTGCCAAATATGATCCGGACGACGAATGCGTGCAAATCGAAGTGGATGCCTATGGCGTGGCGCCCACAAACCATGTACCTGATAATAGTCAATGCGAGGTCAGTGCGGTATGTGTGAAAGCCGATTCGTCCGAAAGTGACGATTATATTACGGCACTCACGCACACGGCGACCGATTCGTCTGAGGAAGTCACTGATCTGAGCAAGTCGGATCGCAGGGCCAAACATAGGAGTAGAATAGATACGTTGCTGGAGGAGAATGCATCGTTTAGGAACAGCGAGCATTCGGAATCGCTGGACGATGAAACCGATGATTATTTCACGCCGATGTCACAGCAGAATTCCGATTCGGCCGATGAGATTACGTTGTCCGATCGGACGTATTGCGTGGAGAAAGCCGAGGATTATGTGCCAAATGATATGTCGAATGCAGCACAACCAGATACAGTTCCAATGAGTTCCGTGGAGACGTTGTATAGAACACAAATTGAGACGTTGCAGAACGTTCTGAAGGAGGATTCGTTCATTGTAACAACACCAAAATGCAGTAGTGCTAACGATACGATCACTGCGACGCAAGATTTCCTCAATAACGAAATTCTTACATATGAAGATTTCAATGGTGTTTTTAGCAATCACTCGAGTACACCGTTTACCCTGAAAACTGAGGATGAGGCTAAGGAAACCAGCGACGATCGTGAAGTGCAAAAGTCTGATTTGAAATACTCTCTGGAGACGTGGGACAATTTCTTGGGAAAGAGCTTCGACGAACAACACGAATTCGATGACTATTCCGAAGAGCCCATAAGTTTGCTATTCACAGAAGTCAAACATGATGTTAACAATGTGGAGCATCACGAGGAAAATATGTGCAATGAGAAAGGTGCTTTTGTGGTTTCTGACGCGTATAAAACGCTACCGTTAGAAGATCCGATTCACGAGGCCACGCTGGACTCTGGACTGGAATCGTCGCAGTACATAGGCGACGTCGACGTGGAGGACATCCACCTGCAAATCGAGGATGACACCGAGTGCTACGACAATCCCGGCTATTGGGAGTCCGAGAACTCGGGCGGATGGTACTTACACCCGCAGGCGAACGGCGACGACCTGCAGGGCGAGATGGACGTGTCGCAGGAGGACGATAGTTACGTACGTTTTAGTATGGACGACGAGGTGATGGCCGCGATACGCAACGAGTTGATGATGAAGCTGCCGCAGGCGCAGAAGGCTGCCTGCGAGCAGAGCGAGGACATGGACGGCGAGTACGAGACGACCGATCGCAACGAGGTGTTTCTGCGCTACAACTGCTTCAACGCGCCGCTGTCGCCCATCCCCGAGGAGAGCTATAGCGAGTACCTAAATTCCGGTCAGAGTACGCCGCATTGGTAAGAAGCAACCTTGTTTCCCTACGAGTATCTTGTCCTTTACGCCACGTTAAATTTAAGATTCGGGCGCACCCCCGTTGTTAATGCGGAGTACTAAGCATTAGCAATTCGAATAATTAGTTATGTTTGCTATGAATAATGTTGATGAAGGGATCAACACCTGCAAGAATCTTATTGCTAAGGTATTGCAGTATACAAATGGACTAGTTCTCATTTTGTAGACGTTTCATGTATCTTAGATGTTTCTCACTTTCTTCGCCACATCTATATATTGTATATATTTCATAAATATTCCGAAATCACTTCGTTTTGCACAATTACCATCTAAAATCAATCTGGATTCACTAGATACATGTAAAGACAAATTGTGCCATAGGCTTATTGCTGAACTTAAGTGAAGAATTATAATATTTTACGCTAACAATAAGCCAATGTACCAAAGTCGGAAGTCTCTCCTCACGCCTAGTTTTGTATTCCAGCACAATCAACACGGACCTAGGAGGTAGCGATAGCGATAGCGAATGGTCCGAGGCGGGGCTCGGACCAGTGTCGCTCGATGAAGACACGCACAGTCCGCGATTGATGGATAGCCCGCATAAGGGCGCGCAAAATAGACACACGCCTAGTCAAGATTCGTGCTGTTCGAACGACACGCTTTTCAATCTGGAGGAGTTGCAGTGCAACGAGCGACAATTGCAGGAAATGGAAGAGGCCAAACGCAAATTGGCGGAGGATGCGGACTTTATCCGTGCGATTGTCGGCGGCGTGGTGGACGATGCACTGGCACAATGCGATCAATTTAAATACACAGCAAACGAGAGCGAATTGCCGATGACGCCCAGCGAGAGTAGTCTTGATGTCACGGTGATTAAATTAGAACGCGAGGAGGAAGTTGAACACGTCGAGACGACATCACCGAAAGTGGTCATAGAAGAGCACGTTGACGTTGTCGTATCGACCGTCGAACCTTCCGAGGTAGTTCCGAACGAGATTGCCGGTACGATTGGCTTCGGTTTGCATCATGTGGCACCGCTGAATTCGCCCGAGGACCGCCCATGGAAGCACATCGAGGCATCGTTGACGGATTGCCCGAGTCTCACGGAAGAAACGGAGAATACAGCGAGTGTGATCTACGATTATATCGAAATCAAACCGGAAATTGTACAGCCGTCGGTCAGACGCTACGAGGAGCAAATGAATCTCAAGAATACACTGAGTTGCATGCAGACTGAGAACTTGTACGATTGTGTGGAAGGTGAAGAAGCCGGCGATTCTTATGCCATGCCGACGTATGAGAACACTGATCTCGACGATGAGTGCGCGTATGAAAATGTCGACGATTTCAGCGACCACCACGATTATGAGAATGTGAACGGCAAAGGTAGCTTCGACGAGGACGAAGACTTCTGTCCGCTGAGTGATATACGTTTCTCGGGGCCAGGGGACGTGCAGATGATGTCGACGTCGTTCAGCGAAAGCAATGATTTAGGCGACGAGCATGATTGGGACAGTGGCTCGGATACCCGATCAAGTTCCAGCGGGGAATTCATTTGGAAAGAAGGCGAACACGAGGCGTCCGTCAAAGCATTACAAGCTGCTCCGCAAGAGGTACATCAATACATAAAATTTAAGAGTTTCTAATATAAATCAATGCGTGTTTTCTTAGGAAATCCCTAAGGCGGTGGCCGCAATAGATGGGGACGAGACGAGCAGTTGCAGCGACGAGGACTGCGACGGGATTGAATTTGTGCCGTCTGCGTGGGATAAGTTCGCGACACCCACCAAATCGGCGATGCGCTCGCCCGAGCGTAGCGGAAAAACAAATCGCGGTGTATCTTTCAAGAAACAAAAATACCACTGCGTCTACGAATATCCACGGGAGCCGGAGCCTTCCGTTTTACAAAATTATGATCTATGGAAGGATCCGAATTATATAGGTAAGTACAATACTCAGTTAATGAGTAAGCATGTTACCAATCAGAATTCATTGTTACGTTGTGTTGCGTGCGTTTTGGTGTGTTTAACATCTACCTAATCGATTTTGTTATTGATTTCTTTTTTGGTCCTGTAGATTGGGATTTAGATAGGAAGTCTGATCCATACATGCCCGGTACATCAGATTATCATGAGACTGCTAGCTCTAGTGATTTAAACCTCATACAAAGTCAACATATAAATTACGATTTTACAGGTATCATAGACACGTTTTGTTAAATTTAATACATTTTGAACTCACAAACTAATAAGATAATGCACAATAACTATTCCTTGGTCTAGATTGAAATAATTAAGCGACTTGTTTCTGTGTAGGGTCTTCTACATTAGACGACGACTTCTATATTAGTTCGTCGGCGAAACCATTCGATATGCTTGGCGCGGCGACATCACAATTCTTCCCCGGCAAGCATTGCGATTGGTCGGATCTGATCAAAAATAACGACAACGTGACGCCTGATAGCGGCGTAGAAGACATTACGCCTGGCAGCTTGAGCGACTCCTCCGACTATGTGCGCCCGAATCGGCAGGTGCTGCCGCTGAAAACGCTCGCCCAGCTTGCCGCTAATAAGCACGTGAATGTCGGCGCAAACGAAATCGGTGGGCTGCGACACACACGCAACCGCTTGAAATTGGACCTGCCGCCCAGTCCCAACGCCTTCACCAAGTCGAAAAGCTTTAGCATGGACTCGCCCGAGCTGGCGGCCGTCTCGCGACAAGTGCCAACATTCACCACGTTCGGCAAGAGCCGATTCCAAGTTCAGCAGGTCGACACGCAGTCGAACACCGCCGACAGCAAACGCAACGTCTCCTTCGAAGCACTACCCTACAAACCCATCTCCAAGCTGATCAAGGACGAGGTGAACGGACACGCGGAGAAAAGCCGTATTGAAGTGGTGCGCGGCGAGGCGAGTCTCTTGGACAGCGCCGACGAAGATAGCGGCATTGAGTCTTGTACGCTCGAGCGTAAACACGTTGCGGAGGTCACCGAGTAGTCGTCGGAAGCGGTGTCGACAAATTAAGTTACAGAATCATCTATGATTACCATTAGGCAAAGCAAATAAGCCGGTACTAACGATATTTATTGTGATCTTTGGGAATTTTTATAATGAAGTTATAATTTCTTCTTTCAATTGTGATATCTAACAAGTAATCAAGTATACATTACTCACGAGATTTAGTAGTCGAAAAGGGCAAGCGAATGGAACAATACATGATTTTAATTTCGCTTCATTTAACCGAAACCAATTAATTGCGAACGTTTAATTAATTTTGCAACACACACGATTGTACGTCCTGTCTTCTCCGTATGTTTATGGAATTTGTAGGCTGATTTGATCAGTATTTTAATGTACGGTGTCGTTGATTACAATGGTTAAATTTTCTATTTGTACCCCCCTCCTCTCTAATAATAATAAAAATAATAAATAGCAACATATAAAATGAGAATAGGTAGGATTGTAGTACTAGGATGTGTTAGTACTAATAAGAAATGTGATCGGTTGAATCTTTGTAGGTGTAGTAATATATACTATATAAACAAACTTATAAATAATTATAAAATCGCTTGTGTTTTATCAATTTTTAACATCCGCTCGTTTCCAGATGATTACCAATCCTTGCAAGTCGCTGGTTGCTAACAACGACTCGTCATAGTTAAACGATACGCCCAGAACCGCGCAGGCATGACCTTGCAAAGTATTTACGCAAGCTTTGCCTTCTTGGCGTTCGATATCTAAAAAGTAAACGCTGCCATCTTCGCTGCCTGTCACTATGCACGCGCCTTGTCTGAACGACATGATGGGGCAGAAGATTGATCGTACAAGATGTCTTTGATGACGATTTTCGAATTTGCGCTTCAATTTTAACTCGCCTTCCGCATTAATTATACTACAACAAACGCGTTGATGAATTGGGTTTGTTAGTATGCAACACATGTTTTACCTGAAGAGACAAACCGCATTATTACTGCAATTGATGAGTAGTGTTGGATCGCGCGCTTCCCGACTTATCCATGCCCTATAATTCAAGCTCGTAACGGAGCAACTCACACCCAACGAAAGTTTCCGAGTGCAATGCATATTGCCATTGATATCGCAAATTGCCGCGATAATTTCTCCCTGCGAGATAGTTTCCCTTAATTTTTTTAAATTTCATTTTGGTAAAAGTACACCTACTCTATCGTTTCCTGCCCAAATAATGTTGCCGTTGGTTTGCGACGCCAAACTAAGCACATTACCACCCAGCGTGTATTTTGTGTGCGCAAATAAACCAGTCGATATGTTGACGATGCGCACTTCGCCATGATCATTGCCTACGAGCACGAGATTATTGTTCATTTGCTGAAAAATGCAGCACAACAACTGTGCCGTGTTTGGCTCTCGAATTGTGCGCAGACACTTTGCATTTGTGGCGTCCCACATTTTCAGCGTTCCATCCATTGATGAACTTACAATCAGATCATTATTAATGGACCAATCAAAACCTAAGAAATTGACCAGTATAAACTATACTTTGTATGTTATGAATGTTTACTTGTCACAGGCTGTTGATGTCCTTTTAATATAGCAATCACTTGTGGAGGTTGCAGCGAAACATCACATATTGAAAGTGTTTTATCAACCGACGAACAACACAAACGCGATCGATCGTTGTTTGCGAATTTTATCATAGGTACAGCTTCTGTATGCTAAATTACATCATTTGCAAATATACTTTATACTTATTGTTGGAATCAAAGTTTACCTGATCAAATATATGATGTACACCTTTAAAAGCATAATTCTCAGTGAGTGTATTGCCACCCACAATGGCCTTTGATGCTTTTGCATGCTTTGTGGGAATCACATTTTCATTACCGCCCTTGCTTGGAGCCAAGGAGTTCTGTAGGAATTCTAAATAGTTATGTGCTTCTTATCATCTAATATTTACCTTAGACATGGATCTTTTAAAAGAGCTGAACTCTTCATTGATAGCTACATTTGCACCATATCTTTGTTGTAATAATACTGATCTTAATAATAAGTACTGTTTCCATTGCTCAGGTTCCCTATCAGTGTCCCTTAGTAATTGACAACGTCGTCTAATATACAATGTTCCTGGGAGAAGTCAGTAAACATGAATTGAGTGCACTTGCTTGCGGATAAAAAACTTACGAAAATTTGGACTTTGCCTTGCTCTGTGAGCGTTGTATTTTGCATCTAATGCAAATACCTGTTGTTGCAATGTCGTCGTCATTGTTTCTTTTCTTTTCGAAGATCGCGAATGAGAATTAAACGAAATATA
>JARJDR010000543.1:0-11480 GCA_030264135.1 Myllaena sp. GC000078
AAATATACGAATATGTTCAAGTTAATACGAAAGAGATGTTTATTTACGGCACTATTAAGTCGAGCAATATAAATTATTTATTTCTATATTTATACGCTAATATACACCAACGTTACTGTCAAAATGCTTCTGTCGTATATGCTGACTTAAATTATATCGGTGATAAAATCGTTTGCCGCACGTGTCGCATGGAAATTGCGGATGCTTGCCACACTCATAAGTCAGATGACTGTTTAAGTGATGCTTATGCTTGTAGCGGTGGGTACAATTTGGACATGGGTAGCGCTTGTCGTCCCAGATATTCATCATATCTACAAAGACGCACAAGTTAGTTCACTGGACTTGGCTAAGAAAAGTTGTGAATTATAAAACTTCCCGAATGAAATACCTTCACATATGAATATTAATTTTATTCAAATGTTGCGGTGGAGTGTAATTTTCTATCTACTGTTCACGTAATAATAATGTGTTTATATTTTGGTGTTATCAAATCAAAGAAAAATATGCATAATTGAATTCGTTAATGATAAGTAGCTGTATGTGCGCTCAAATGCTACAGGTGAATGGAGAATGTCATAGATATTTCTTAAAAGATTGTAATTTATTTATATACTACATAAATCTTGATGATTAATTAAAATTATCTTGGGTCATATCAATTACAATTCACTGCGAATGAAATTTTTGCATATGATCAGCGATCGCAAAATAATCGTTCGCAACCATACCGCAAAGATGGCAACTATTCATCGAAAACGCCATATTCCTCAGGTGCCGTTTCAAGTTGCGTTTATTCTTATACACTTTTTCAGGGCATTCGGGACAGCAAAATCTACCCAAGGCATTTTTGCAAAAATCGAACGATAACTTTCGCGGAATGACGTTCCATCCATTGTCAAGAAACATAAGTGAGCCTAAAAAAGAATATGCATCAGTAATAATCGAGCACACGATGCGATGCTAGTGCTGCAATCCTCAACTGGATGAAGTCTAAAGCGGCAACGTGAAAACGCCAATACGTACGACAAGTAAAACATACTTTTGCAGAGGTATCTAATATTACGCAAAATACTTTTGAAATTATTTAAGTTTATTTTACACATAGGACGAATGCATTATAAAAAACGGAATCGCAAAGGACACACTCACAAAATAAATTATCACAGAAAAAATTGCTAACAATATTAATGGATGGCCCAGTCGGGCGCAGACTCGTAACGAGTTCTACATGTAAGCGTGTGCTTGCGCCAACTGAACTTATATCGGAACTTTTTGGCGCAAAAATCGCACTGATATTTTGGCTCAACGTTGCACTCGTAGTAGGTGTGCCGTTTCAAATTACTTTTCATTGTGTAACTTTTAAGGCACTTGGGGCATGTGAAATAGTTGCGCCTGGGACCTACAACAAAATATTTACGTTAATCAAATAACTACTGCAAACTGTTTGCATTCAACTAAAGTCTTAGTTCTAAATCTTACGACTGAAATCTATCTATAGTGCAATGCAACTTCCGTTAATATCATCCTATCAGTTCATTCCGGTTACACAATCACGTATAGATCACGTTTTCCAAAAATGAAAATAATCTGTAAAATAATCTGTAAATTTTGTTCTTAATACATTACATTTAGATTGAGAAGATATTTTTTTATTTTCTTCAAATTACATTACATTACATTATTGAAGTGATTAATCTTATCGGCTTATATTTAAGAATTTAATACGAATTTGGTGTAATCCCACCACTAATTAATTGAATTTAATTATTCAGAATATATATATATTTATTCTGGCTTAATTTCTTCTATAGTATGCTTTGTTTTATTATGCACGTTTAAATCATATTTATGCTTGAATGTTCGAGCACACTCTACACACGAATATTGTGGAGGTATACCGCATTCATACTTGACATGACGCGTTAACGAATGCTTCAGGCGATACGATTTACCACAAGAACTGCATTCGTACATCTTGCTGAGCACCTGAAGCAGAGGCTTCTTTTCTTTGCTGCTTTTAAACTTTTTATGCACCTTTTCAGTCTTAACTTTTTGCCCAGGTGTTTTGATTCGGACAGCACGCCCGTTTTTCACTTTAATCATTTTTTGTGGTACCGCAAATTTAAAATCATCATTGCTCTTTGTGGTAATAACGTCTTGTTGAGAAAACGCTGTTGACGCAACATTCTTGACTATAATCATTTCTTTCAAAGGCATCGCGATCTTTGAAGCGTATTCATTTGTCACTGTAATAACTTTTTGCAGAGGCAACGCGTTTTCGTCATTTTCGCCTGAATTGCCTTGGATATTCGGATGACGAATATGAATGCGATTCTCCTGATCGAATTCGATAAAATCTAACACCGACGATCCTAAAATTAAATATCAATTATTTAATCGATTGTTAACAAAATAAACATGTATCCCAATTCTACGAGAACAAATCTACATAATTAATTCTAATTACCCAAAAAAAGGACAACAAAGTCGAAATCAAAATAAACCTATGTATAATGTATCTTTAAAATATTGTTAGTTTTTAACATTATTATTGAATACGAAATACGAGATAAAGTTTAACCCTTATGAACAGTTTTCAAATGAGTTTCAATTTCTTTTATATCCGTAGAAGTAAAAGCGCAACTCGCGCAACCGTATTTGACAGTGTCGTTCTTCTTTGCGCATATTTTGGAATGACTTGGCATCGCTATCGGAGGTAAGAGCTCACGACACTTGGGACACCTCACAGTATCCCTCGGAACACTCAAAACGGGCTTTTCGCAAGCGAGTTGTTTTTTTGCAGGTTCGGCAATATCAGATGGTTTCATCTTTAAGAACAGCTTCATTCGTTCTTGCTTAACAATTTTACTTTCGCCACGAAGTCCAGGCAGCACCTTATTGATAATGAATCTAGGCGAACCGTCACATTTTATCACATTCTTTCGCTTCAACACCCTTCGAAAAACAATATGCTTGCTTAATTCTTCTTTAATCTTGGATATGTTTGGATCCTGAATAACAATTTCTTCGACCACAGCTGCGGTTGGTGCATTCGTTGATGCCTCTGTTGGCTCATTTACCGACGTCTCCGGCTGGCTAACTGGCTCCGAAGACTTCACACATGAAATTACCACTTCTTCAGCCACCTCATCTGAAATAAAAATAATTATGATTAGATTATAAAATAAACCGCACCGACAAAAATTATGAATTGTCCTGTCACTTATTGAAGACCAACTAAAACAAAGCTCATAACATATGTAAAGTCGTAAGTGATATAAAAATAAAACAATCTTCAATAATTAATGTTATTATGTATTGAAATTATTGTAGCAATATAAAAATTACGTAACAATATCAACGTTTGCAAATGATACATATTTTCATGGATGTAATTGTTCTGGTTGCATGTATAAAAAAAACTAAAAATATACTAGTATGAATATTATCAGAGTCAGGAACTTGGCATGTCTATAAACTATTACAAAATATGGTAAATCACAATGCTTGTTCGTAATTTGAGTATTATAGAATTGAGTGTTCTGTGGTTTATGTAGTAAATCAAACTTATTGTTGAATCGCGCCCAAAAATCATCAATATATGAAGAATTATTTTTACGTAAAAGCTGCAATTTCGCCGCATATAAAAGGATTCCCCTCACCTTTTAAATTTTGATATCTTACAAACTAATAAAGCAATTTAAATCATACGCTATATTTTAAACATAATTGGATTACACGCCGATCGCCAAAATCTAATTTACAATCGTATGTTTACAAAAAAAATTTAATTTTAATTTCTTTAATTACATTTCACGAAAGAAAACCCATATGCGCAGCAAACTTCTACTTTTTGAAAGTAAAGTTTTATAAGCAAATAGTAACTTTTTCCTTAAAATAATATAAGCTGCCGGTTGCCTCATTATGTGCGTTAAACTTTAAATCATAAAATTATATTTAATAACCATTACCGTAATGTTTTACATCATTTTTTTTTTCGTTATCTCAATTCCCCTTTTGACCGAAAGCGTTTCGCGCATACCTCATAGCAAGTGCAACTTATATACATTTATTATACACCGACAATCTTTATGATGCGTATGCAAAATAAAGACATTTTATTGTTCGCAATTACTCTGCAAACTCAAACGGTAACATCTCTGATACCAAAGTTATGTAAAGGAACAATTAACAATGTGAGGCACATGTATAGGTAAACGTGTATAAAAATATCACTATCAATTTATAATCTATAAAAATATTGTCTTGTTCTGTCATTGTGGTATATATATTTTCATTATCGTTTTCACCACTTGATATCACATTTCACTATATTATCATGTCATATATGTAAAATTTATGAAAACTGAATATCGTTATAATAAATTATTAAAAATTTATCTCTTCATTTATATAAAATGTGTCTGCTGGAATCTTGTTGAATGATCAAGAATGACGATAATTGTAATACGTTTGACGTACACGGCAGTACATTGTTTCCCTACTTCAGTCAGTTTTGTCTTTTTCTCTTCAACAAAGGCACTATAATTCATTATTATCATTGGCTATTGTCGCTATGCGCAGAGGATATAATAGTATTTGCTTTGATCCCACGTTGAATGATTACATATACTTTCATTATCAAATAACTTAAAGAACTTCCCAAATGGATAATTTCCGGAAAAAAAATTATGCATCACATTATTTACTCTCTGAATCTCCATCCGTGTCAGGTCTCATATCGAGTTCTGTTTTGACTACGGAATAATCAATCTCTTTGTGCATTCGTTCCATATGTCGTGCCATGTGCATCTTCTGCTTCGCTTTATACACGCAGTAAGGGCACTTAAACTGCGGCTCCTTGCCGCATTCCCACTTCTGGTGATTGCGCAAAGAGCTCTTTAACTTATAAATTCTACCACATACGCTACAGCTATACCCTGAGCCTAGTTCGGTTTTTACTCTTTGAGCGGTTGCCTTAGATGATTTTAATGGCGGAGAAGAAGCAATTGATTGAATCATAGATTTCTTCATGCTCTCGCGCATTAATATCATTGGTAATGCCAAATGTGCGGGCCAATGTTCCCACGGTCGGGCCACGCGTAAATCTTGAGCTGAAAAATTCATGTCATTAGTATAAACGTGAAAACGAATTCAGCCGATGTTGTTTTATTATGTTCAGCGTCTTAAATTAACAGTATTAACGAAATAATAGATACGCAAAAGGTATAGCGACATAAAATAAGATGTATAATTTGATTTCGCACGTACAATATGTACAAATGAGTTAAAATGTTTTAGCGGTAGGAAAAAAAAAAGCTCGCGTGGAGGTGCATCATTACCTTAAATGCAATGGAAATTAAATAATTATGATGAAAAGGCATGTATCACGACACTGAAAGAAATACTCAAATTTCGATCATCCTCCACCCAGAACGAAAGATTTTTGGTTCGAAAAGAATTCGTGGTTTTTGTATTGTAAGCATGTCAAAACAGAATGGAGTTAAAAATAAAATAAAATAGTTAATGGTATAAATATGTAATCTAATTATAGCAAAATATATTTATAAAAAAAGGCGAATGTGAAAGATAATATCAGTATTAAGCTAACACATTATTTGGCTTTAAATTAACACACAAAACATTAAAAATAACTGATTACAACTGAAAAAAACTAAATATTACGCATCATGCCTATATGTACAAACGATGTCCTCTTATCTGGTAAATGAGCTTCACAATTTTAGGTTGAGAATTGTTAAATTAGTATTCGGCTTCGACCTTTATCTCGGCTTTAAGATCAAGCATGTCCAAGTCGTCTTTGAGATCATCAGCAAGAATAAGTTCGGGATTATTTTCTTCTAAAATCCCAATTTTGTCCTTGTGCTGCCGCCTGATATGCCGTATCTGATGCGACTTGCGCTTACATCGTTGCGGACAAAACGGACAAGGGAATTGCGGCTCTTTGCCGCACTCATAATTAATATGCCTTTGGAGGGAATCTTTCCTAATATAACATCGATCACACCGCAAGCACTTGAAATTGCCCTTAATTCTATTATAAATTTGTTTCTTTGGTGGTTTGTCCAACAAAAGCCAAGGACAATTCAAGAAATCTATATCCGCCGGTTCGTATTCGACCAATTCAACTGCCATTGGTAATACTGAAAATAAAACTCATTAGTAGAAATCGCAATCAAATCGTCTGCGTGGATTTTGTCAATATAAGTTAAATCTGTAGCTAGACTACCCCCAGGTAAACTACTTACAGTACAAAGATATGAAATTATAAGACTGATCCTCTAATTACGGTCGTTGCAAAAAAAATATAATTTATTTACAATATATCTTACGACAGCTTCAGAGACTTAGCAGGTATGTATAATATAAATATAAAAGGTAACTTTAGGCTAGATTATAATTTGCGTATTGAGCAATTAACTATAATAACCTGGCCGATAAGATTTGACATAAAAATTCTATTTGAACAATCGTTAAACTTAATTTAAAAAATAACATTAGACGATAATGTCAACGGCAATCCATCGAAATATTTCTGTTGTTTTAATTAAAACTAATAGCCTGACTAATTCGAAATTTGTCGAATAGTCAAATCTGTCTAATTTAGAATAGATACAAAAAGTCGCCATTGAAGACCATGAATGTCTGTTAGTTTGATTTGTCCTCAATATCTTCATGCATTCAAATTATTCGACAATTTTTCGAATAAGAAATATATCTTTTGTGCTCAGTTTACTTGACATATTTCCTCCTTAACGTTCTCACTTTTAAAATCATTCATCGACAGTATATCTCGATGTTTATTAAGGACATGTCGAGACAAGTGATACTTTCGTCTAAACAACGTAGAACAGAAAGGGCATTTAAATTTTGGAAGTACATCAACACATTCTTCTTTTTGGTGTCTGTAAAGATGCCGCTTGTTTTTGTAATGCTTCGTGCATTTCGAACAATAATAGCGCATATCCTTCGAACCGTCGTCGTCCTGATTATTATAGGCCTTTAAAACCGGAGCCACGTGATTACTAGGACTACAATTCTCTTTCTTAGTTTCTTTTAATTCTTTTTTCAATTCGTTTATTAATACTTTGGGACTCGGATCGCACCGAAAAATGGAATGTATCACGTCTGAAAAAACTTAAATCGATTAGAGATCTGCAATTTTGTCGTCTTATGACATCCTAGCTACATAAGAAAACAAATCAACGCTACACGAATACCGTGAAAACAAAACTACGGAGAAGAAACAAATAAAACAAAACGACAACACAAATTTCGCGGATAACTTTATTTCATGTATCAATTAATACACAATCATATTGAATGCATATTTACCTACCTTCCCGTCGCATTTCCGACGCCAAAATATAAACACCGGAGTAACAATTAAGGAATAATTTATTTTAATAAATCTTTTCCTATCACCGAAATGACTAGTCGGGAAAACAAATGCCCAATTCTAACAAAAAAAACACGCGATTCGAGTAAATATGAAGAACTAAACATGTTGTGTCTCTCTATGGCGCTTTAAATTTGAATATTGATGAAATCTTCGCGGACAATGAATGCATTGAAACTGCGCCGACTTTCCACACTCATACACCATGTGCCTACGCATATTTCCCCGATGTCTGTAGAGTTTTCCGCAAGAACCACAAGGAAACGTGCCGCTTGTGGTGAACTTGATGTGCCAATTTGATTTTCCTACAAATAAATACTGCCCTGTATACTAGAATTTTGTCGCAAATTTAAAAACTGGGAACCTTAAAAAATAAAAAATAAACACGACACTCATGCGGTTATTGCCTAGTCACGAACGGTATTTAGCCATTATCTAAGCACTCATCTTCGGATCAAATATATCATAAATTGGTAATAGTTCGGCTACACGAGAAATTAACACGAATTGAATGAATCCACAGGCGATCTCAAAAATGGGTGCGTATATAACGTTTACAGGCGAGAGGTAAAATAAACAACGACACAATTATTTCGATGTAATTAGTTTGCATATATTGAATTCATCTCAAATTTTAAATGAACGACCTTGCTGTCTTACAGAGCAGAATGTTTAGAGATGGCCGTCTCCGTCGTCCAAGCGTCGAAGGAAATTGCTAGATCCCAAGAAAAATGCGTATCATTTATTATACAAAAAAAATTGGTGATTCCTCGTGTACCTAAAATAAAGAGACACACAGGAAAACATAGATACATTCTTGAAGAAACCACAAATAATCAGGCCGTCGCAATATAATATAATTCATTAATTTTTTAATCCCAGTTTTTCACCGTAAATTATTTATTTTTTAATCCCAGTTTTTCACTACATATTAAATGGTTTAATAGAATGGAAAGCACTTGGAGGTTAAAACTTTATTTATCACTATCGATTTAAAATTTGCACAATTGTTTTGGAACGTTGCAATATTAGTAATAAATATTACCAATAAAGAATGCGGTGTGTAAGTTTCAATATTAGTAAAAAGAATTACTAATAATGATTGAATCCGAATTATAACAAATGTTATAAATGGAAAAGCGTATGAGGAGCAATAATAAATAAACATATTATTGCTATGAATTCACTAAAGCAGCCACTTTTTAACACATACACTGCAACACCGTAACACAACAAATGCGCGCACCAAATAATGATGATGTGCAATAATGCATTGTGTAACACCAAAGTAAGTGCAACAAATGCATTACAACATTAAAATAGATGCATTTCGAAAATTTCAAGTAATTTCCGAAAAGCACCAAACATTTTAAATTGATAATTACCCAAGTAAGGCAATTACCGAAAATTTGATGCAAAAATATGCATCGCGTTGTAAATGTATATAAATATGGTGGATGTAAATATTATAAAGCATGCATGTTGTGTTCAAAGAACCAGTTAGATAAGATAAGGTTTAGAGAGGAAGACCACATTTTGTACAAACGTAATTATAAATAAGCCCATCTCAAGTATCAGGAACTTATTTATTCTTACTACTGCAAAACCCAATGGCATCATAGTGAAAACATCAAGTGCTACTGGTGAAATGATTACTTCTGCGAATTGACAGATAGATAAAATATGCAACAGACGCAAACATTCTCCGTATTAAGACCAAAATGTAATTGCACTTATTTTCAAGTAAATAAATATTACATTTTGGTACAACCAGACTCCCCCCATTCCTACCTTATCGAAATTCCCAAATTCCATTCATTGAATTAAATTTGAAATAAAATTAGTACATCAGATTAGTAATTCATAAATATAATAATGGAATTCATGTTGTTTGAGGGGGGAGGTGGTAATACTAAAAACTTTTTACACAAGCACTGGGAAAAGCAAACAGACCACTAATCTATCGGAGAATGTTTCAACTGTTACAGGCACTGATATCGCCACTATACCGCCAACATAATACTTATGCACTCAACATACAACAAACTTTTATTACAAAAGTTGAGTAAATTCAATTGGGCTTCGCAAAAATTCGAAAGTAGCGAACTTCGCGATGCATTGAATAACTCATTTAACATAAAATTATGACTTCATTGTTGTATGTTACGTTCACAAGCACCAAATAAAATGATCGTCAATCCTACCTTGTGAGTCGCGATGTGCCCCAACGGCCTCCTGTGCAGCTAGAAAAACTTCGTCCTGTCCCGGTGCTCCTCCTCCTCCCATGTGCCAAAAACCTAAACAATTCAGAAGTCATTGCTATGCTACATAGATTCGTTTTACGACGTAGTACCTTGACCAGAACCTTCGCCAACATTGCTGTGACTAGGACCGGCACCGTCATCCATTTGTTCCATGTTACTCAATTCTTCGTCATCCAACGTCAAATCCTCAATACTATCTTCGTTCATCTCATCCGCGTATTCAGACTTTGGTTCAAGCATCAGTTCAGAATGGGTTTCTAACTTCTCTTTAGGAACTTGTGGAATCTCCGACTCACTATGTTTCTGCCTCGACAAAATATCTTGTTTGGTATCTAGTGATTCAGGCACATCGGTCACTTTCGTCGCAGGTATTATTGGAATGTTTTGGGCGGGTGCGCTTTGATGAGATTCGGAGGAATTTGACGCGTCGTGATTCTCCAAGTCCTCGCTTCTTCTGCGGGCTCTCTTGCGTCGCCGTAGAGCGGGCGATTGAGATCCGTCGCGCGAGTTCTCGTCCATGTCCTTCCTGCGATGCTCTATTGTCAAGCCTTGAACTTTTGGTAATTGTGCCGTGGGCGGTGGACTTTTTGCCGGAGGCGGCGGAACCGCCTTTCTAGTCTCGGTTTCGCCCTTTCTATTGTCCGATAGGCCCTTGATTTGCAGTGATTCTGCTGCTTTTAATAATGCACCCAGCTGATCTTGTGAAATGTTGACTTCACCCCTGTACATGTAGTCCATCATGGCTTTCAGTTCTTGATATTTGATGTCTTTTAGAATGAAAATCGGATGTTTATCATAGTTCTGCGACAAAAGTGACTGAAATGCAGAAAATCAAAATAGTTACAAAAATGCAAACAAATGTTATATCGGTACATAAATTTGATACTTATATGAGACCATGTGCACACACATAACATTGTTACTCACCTCAAAATATGGACTACATGCTGACAAAACCACCTTGTGTGCATTGAGGAATTTGCCTTCTGCAGCAAGTGTGCAATCAACTAATGTTCCATTTTCTAGTAGTGTATCAAACACAGCAATAAGCGTGGATTGATGGTTGTTCCATCGGAGACAGAACTGTTGATCATCATCCATCCTGTTCCTGCACACACATATAAGCAAAATGCAAATGTTAGAAACCGTGCTCCGCGTTAAATAAGCGCGATTATAAAACTTGAACACGCGTAATGGGTTTTAAGAGCCGACGGCAATAAACTGTAAATTCGTCACTTCAGGGTGGGGCAATGGAAAGCCAAGCGCTGGAACCATCTAACAATGGCCGCTTTTCCGACACACACTCGTGAAAAATGGCGATCGGTCCGTAACGGTGAACCACGCCATCGGCCGCAACCCGCTCCAAGCGCAACGTAAAAAACGCCAAAATCACGACACCGCGCGCTTACGAAATGGCGAGAAATCGAAACATATGCACACGAAATTTTATTGCGAATTCTCAACCGATTACCGAGCGCCAGACGCACACGCAAGCCCGATGATGATGATGACTGCGATGATCGGACTTGAGAACGCAATTAGGCAATTACAATAATTGCGCGAAGAATAAACGACTTATCGACTATACCAACTGAATGCAAATGAGTGTATTTACCTGTTTTTGGCACTATTTTAAATAATATCACAAGAATTTTCACTTATATTTTGTATTTTAGCAAGACGGACATGGGTGTTGCAGAATCGAGGAATGGCTTTGCTGGACTAAAAGCCACCGGCGCTTTTCGTCGCGTAGAGCGGTGCGCCGTGTGCGCCAAACTGGTCAGAGCGAAGCGCCA
>JARJDR010000548.1:0-11132 GCA_030264135.1 Myllaena sp. GC000078
TTTTTTCTTGGTGACAATTTCGTTTTCATTTGATTAAAGTGCAAAAATTGGATGAGCATAGGCGTGTTAATTAAAGAAAACTAACGCATTGCAATGATGTAACATTTCGAAGCGCAGCAACCGCTGATGAGTTACGGATTCATTAAAGCAATCGTATCATGCCCAATGGTAGTGGCAGTTGCTCATTTTTTCTCTCGGCATCTTCGAGAAAGGCGTTAACACGTAATGAATGCCTGTCATAAATTTGTGGCGCATGCATGAATAACGCAACCCGAACGAACGAAGAATGACTGACTGCGCTTGAATGGAGGAACATTTTCATTTCGAGCGCGCGTGAGTGCACGCATGCAGGAGCGCTAAATAATCGAAGGAAAGAAGCAAAGACGAGGTGGATGTGGATGATTCGATTTTAATTAATGTCGTAATTAAGTGCGCGACGTGCGGGTTTTATTCACGCTCATCACTCTCTTCTGTAACGCGTTTTTTATGGCTTTTATCACTCAAATGATCAGATGCGCAATGATTGCTCAATCTTAAGGGCTACTTTAATAGGTTTTAGTAACCCTAGTCGATTCTTATCTAATGTCTAGCATATGATTGTTAATTAGTGTCAATTGGAAATGCATTTCTTCGACCATAACACATTTTCTCTTCGTATATATGTCAAAAACAAAGGTTAACACATTTAATTCCACGTGTACAACAAACGATTATGATTGTTATTATTAATCGCTGCAATGTGCAAGCGACATGACGATAGATAGCAGTTGCAGTGCATAAGTCGAGAAATGGCAATAGAATACACGAAGAAGGATGAGACGTTGGTCGGTTGGTTGGTCGGTCGGTGGGTCGTTCGTTCGTTCGTTCGTTCGTTCGCATTCGAAAAAAGAAGGAAAATAGAAAGCGATTCGCGCTCCATCCAACAACCGCATCGCGCCGTTGTTGCTGTTGTTTGTTCTCGATTCATTGAAAATAATAAAACGTCGGCGACGTCGGTCGTCGCGGGCGCGCAATATTAGCCAACAGGTGGAATAGAACGCTGGTGCGCGCCGACATGGAAACGGCTAATAAATAGTCTTCATAACTCTACACACATACACACACACAGCAAATAGATAATAATCACGACGCGAGGGAGTCAAACAGAAGAAGAAAGAACCAGGCAAAAGAAGCGCCACAATAGCCAACAGCCAACAACAAGTTATACGTTTTCATATCTGCTTGTTTAGCGACAATGACAAAATCCGCCACGCAGTTGTGATGATTATAACTATAACCGAACGGAACGAAGTGAACAATGAAAAGGACACAATTAAAAGCACGCGGCGCTAAATACGGTGCGCTGGTCGGCGGCAGTGTGCGGCTATTACGCAAACGGTAATTAGCCGCTGATTTTCGTTTGTGCTTCGATGCACATAGCGTACTAACTAATCAAACTATGTCCACCTGCAAATTAGATTGCGTTCGCTTGCATAATCAATCAATGCACATGCACTTCCTAATTGAAGGAATGCTTATAATAAGTAACATTTTTAAATGTTAAACCAATTTGGTTAATTAAGTAATTAATTATTATGTTATATTCGACCTCATAATTCAGCCGAAAAGACGTGTTGCTGACCGTCCGATTAATAACGATTAATATTGCGAATTTCATCGGGTTTTTAGGAATGCGCGTCCGGCAACGACCTTGTCAATAGTTGTCTACCTTGCCGGACGCTTTTTGCATTGCTAGTTGTGAGCAGACGCGGATATTCAATTAAATATTACGTCTGGTAAATAGAGCAGTTGAAGCTCTTGGGAAGTTGGCAAACCGCACCCAACAACCGATTAACATATTATCCAAGCGTATTGTTTAATAATATTATTACTTCTTACGGTGTTACATATCCGACACGGAAATTAATCTTTTCGGTGCGAAATGTATTTTCGTTCCGCCTGCATATTGCATAAAATTTAATTCATTTGCGCAACACGAAAACCATTCCAATTACGCGTCGGTTGAATATTATAAATCGATGCAATCTGCATTCATATTGATACTTTCGTAGTACTAAATGTTGTAATTATTCCGTTTCGCACGGATGTGAAACATATAAACTTTCTGCCAATAATATTACATGCGAGTTACATCAAATTGCGACATGCACGAAAACAAAAAACACAATAGATTTGCATCGTTCCCACCGCGCTGTTGTGAGGGCGTTTCGTTGATAAATATTAGCATTAGAAATTCGAGGCTTGCGTTACTATTACTATACTACTATATATTAATCTGATCGAAGACATCCCAGCATACACCGTGCCCATCATTGCGGAGCGAGCGTGATTTCGTGAGGCCACCACCTATTGCACATCCCTGGTGTAAGTGCTGAAAAAACAGTCGATGAGCATCGCATCGCATTGCATCCGAAGTGAGAATGCCTGGAGAGATGAGAAAAAATGCGGAGCGTCAACTTTTCTTGCTCATTCCACAGGTTGTCGCCGCAAAAGTTGCATCTCTTCACTTTCACTATACGCAGAAGAAGAAGAAGACGAAGAAGATAACTTGCGAGAGGATGCTGCAGTCAAAGTTCAAATGTCATTAAGTCTTCATTCATAGTATGCTCTTTTGCGCAGGCATTGTTGCTTGTTGCTTGTTGCATTGCCGGTTTTTTGGGATTCGTCATCATAATTATTGTTGGTGATGTTCATGGCGTGTTTACGAATTATCGACGACGACGCTCAGCAAAAGCTCTTTAAATGTCATATTTTTATTTCACATTTCAATCTGTTAGCCAAGCGAAACCCATAAATGATGTAGTGTTTGATCGACAGCCGAGAATAACTAACCATTGTTTGCTGGGTGTTTTGTTTTTCGCATTGCAAATTGCTTCAGATCTCGAAATATCGAAATTAATGATTCGAGTAGTGCGGTGCGGATTGCATCAAACGCAATTTTCTATGGAAATTTATGCGGCGTTTTAATTGGTGAATTTAATCCAATAAAGATAATAGCACGAAAGCGATATTAAGTAAATAATCGTTTTTTAATCAACGGCAGCCCGCCGCGCTGCCACGCAGCCGTTTAATTGCTTGCGATTCGTCGAAACGCTGGAAAAACTATTCTGCGCTCGCTCCCATTTCCAAATACGTGTGTTTTCTACAAATACTTAGTTTTTGCGCTGGTGAATATTATAATATGATAAACTGGTTTCGACGAATGACTTGCAGCGATCGATCCGACAGATAGCTATTTAGTGCGGTCAATTGTTGGCCGTAAGGTTTATGCAATTAAACTGTGGCGGGAAAGAAAACTAGGTCCGTGGCTGCATTCATCAGTGAATAGACAAACTTGCCAGTTCTATTCGGTGACTTTTTCCGATCGCCAATTCAATTCGAAACGAGCACGCCGAGACGGTAAATCAAACAAAGCGCACCGCGACTAGTCTAATTGATTGCAATAGAATTTGCTACTATACTACCGCTCGCCGAATCAATACAGATCTCATTAACATTTTCGGGCGCCCCCCAAAAAAAACCTTTCATAGATTACGGCATCATGACGGAATCATGTTCATTGCGCTCATTAATCGTCTATTATTGTAAATCAGGAAATAAATTTATTATGTGATTCTCAATGGATTTCGGCGGAGAATAGAAATCAATGTGGCGCGCTGTGTTTGGATGCGAAAGAAAATAAAAGTGTGGCGCGCGCGACACAACCAGCAAAAGCCATCAGCGATGCGTATCGCAATATCGCGAAATGTTTTAAATACTTTCACTGCGGTGCACATTTTCCGAAATCGTAGACGAAGCTCTCGCACTTTTTCTTACTTGACAATTATTTCACCACTTTTACTTTGGTGTCACATTTGTTTACATTGATTCCCACTTGACAAACGCGGATTTTAAACCGTTTAAACTCATCGCTGTTTGATTAAGTAGCTGCTAAACAGACGTTAGATAAATGTTTGTCTATCGTGACTCCTTCGAATGGTGAATTCATGATGATTTTCTATAAGATTGTTATGCAACACAGTTACAGATATTTTTTTGCATATTTCTGATAACTTTCGCATCGCACGAAATAGGAGTTTGATTTTTCGCAATCGTAATTCTTCCTAGTCGTCCAGAATTTCAAAGTCCAGATCACGATCCGTTAATGATACGCTTCGCTTCGTGCCGGTGTGCTTTGTTCATTCGCATTTAATTTACGTACGGTGAGAAATTCGCATCAGAAGCGTGATCATAGTAATTCCGCAACGCAATATCTATCTATCAACCGTTTTTATTGTGATTACGTGCGGAGACCTAAGTACCAACTAAATATGAGCATCTTCTCATAATCAATATTCAAATTGTTGCAGGTAAACCAAGCATACCTGTGTTTGATTTTTTTCTCGTGCGATTGCATACAATTTGATTACATAGACGAATCCTCCCGGAGCGGCGTTGAATCGCGATTACTCAATAGGTCAATGCAGAAACGAGTATAATCGACCTCTTTACGCCATTGCTTGCCTGCGCATCACGCTTATTATTAAATTAAATATCCGGAATTGCGTGTGTTTCAAAGTATGCGACATGTTCAACATGCGCGCCTGTCGATAAATCATCGAAATCCATCTCGGATCATAATTTTTACGGCTTCAAAAGATGAGTTTTTACATAAGCTTTATTATTAGCTACTACAGTAATAGCTATAGTAGTATAATGGTAGCGCAACGGTTGCTTAATTAAATGAGGTGTAATTCGCATGCATACTTCGGCTCGGGGAAGGAGTATAATGGGCCGCCGACGTCAGAGATGCGCATAGATTACGGTTGCGTAATTGCAAAACTACTCTCTTCGAAAAAGTGAATTGTTAAACATTTCAAATTTCCAATCAATCAGCGCGCTGTGTAAATATTTATAAATATGATTGAAATAATGTATGTATAAGAAAGTCGCCAAGCGGCAACGAAAAAAACGCGAGCGTAAAGGTTACAACGATTATTTGCATGTATCGGACGGATGGAAACAAAACGTTTCAGCGAGGTGTTCGCGTGTATAATTTTACATAATTTCTATAATCGTTACTTCCACGTCGATTATTTATATACACATCCATAACTTCAAAACAATGTTTGCTAAGGATTAACAATAAATAATTTATAGTTATTTACATAATTCCTCGGTTTTTTGCGGTGATGATTGATACCTTTGTCAGTTCTTTGTTCGCACGACTCTTCAATCATTTCGCTGAAGCTTTGATGTGTGAAGTCGTTAAAGAAGTTGGTTTGATACAGTTTTTTTTATATTAACTAAGATTACGGATTGAAGATGCTTCAATCGATGAATGGCTTTTAATAGCCATGATCATCGCAAGCAATATGTATACAAGTATTAGCGTTAAACAACTCGCGTAGCGGTGTTATTATATGCTTTTTAAAGGTCTCACCTTTTACGTTTTAAGCGAACGCAAATATTTTCTTATGTAATCATCGCCGGCTCAATGTGTCTGTCCGTCGCGCGTCTATATTTATAATAATAATCACTTCTATAAACGTTTGCGATTGCCTTTGGGTGAAGAATTTAGAGCTGGCCGCAAAAAAACGATGAAACATCTGTCTGAAGATCAACCAAATGGCAATAAGAATAGTACGTATGTACCAATTGATACGTTTGGAAAGTAAAAATTGAAAGAGTAAAATAAAAGAAACGAAGCCATTGCTTCATCGCCGCATCAATGTTAAAAATAATAAGTAAGTAAATGAATGTGCATAAATGTGACCTAGAAAACGTATTCGGAAACACATTGGTTTCTAATTAAATCCCGAAAATAAAAACGATTTCCTGTCATTATAATACAAATAAACTTGTATCGAATCTCCATCTTATCTCCATTCGCTTTTCTAAAATTAAATCGGAATCAAACTATTCAATCAACGCGAAATGAGTTAATTTTCATTCCAAATAACTTCCGTTCAGTTTGTTTAGTAAACACCGACTAATAATTACACGTACGCTAACTTCCTACAGTTCATATTATCACCGGGTGTAATAATTCATCGATTTCAACAGAATCAATCAACGGCTAGCAATCAAAGTAGAGCTCAGCGCATAGGTTGACATCACGTGTCATTTGTAAGCACACCCATTCATCATGATTACGTGGTTGGGGCCGTTTTTCGAGTACATTCATCACCGTTACAACTTCCATGACTTCCACGCCGCAATTTCGATAGGCATAGGCAAGCAAGACAAGTAGATAAACTTGAAGTAAGCGAATTCGATTCACTTAATATTATACATAACATGCGGACGGCATCGAAACACATATCGGAACCGATACGATACGTATTAGAAGTATGCGTGCTCCAGTTATATATAATATCGGCGGTGCGCAAGTATGTAAGTAGCATGTACATGCATGTGCGTTTCGCTTTCACCTTTCATGAAAAGTAAGAGTCCGCATATATTAAAAAGTCGCGCGCCTTCTCGTATTAATAACCATTATAGTATGTATGCGATTGCCGGCTATATTTATGAACTGAAATGTTCTTCCGTTTTTCGGTGCAGTGCTCAGCTCAGTTTTAACTACCTTGACGTCTAATTCATATTTCTGGTATGCTACTCGTGATTATTTTTCTTATTTAATGATCTACACATGTGTCGGCACCGCACTTATATTCCCAGCGTGCAAAATCTAGTTGTTAATTAAAATAATAGAGATGATAACCTATTGACGTCGAGCTTATTGCACAAAAAAAAACGCCAAGCAGCAACAATTGCGACCGGTGCAAGTTAATTAAAAGCAATTAACTGCAGAATGAAAATGCGTACAAATTTAAACACGCCAAGCGTGAAATACACTTACTTCTCTCTGGGTAAGTACTTTCCTCCTAGCATTTGTTTACAATTCCACTTAAATACCAGCACGCATCTAATTCGCCGCTTACCTATATTGTGAGATTTTGCGGTGACAAAGACGAAAAGAGAACGCCCGCCGCAATTTCGGGTGTTCACTCACTTTCATGATTAATTTATATATCCGAACGCGATCTTAATTACGCCACCCGGGTGGCATTCGGCTCTTGATTAAACGCACACTAGTTACAATACATTTCGTAGGTGTAGGAAATACATACCTACAAGAAGAAGAAGAAGACGAGGAAGAGAATGGATTATTCCCCGAAAGTTTCCGATTATTATTACCATCCGCGACTGATATAATTATTTCGGTTGCGGTCCAGGAAGTGAGAGTAATGGTTAATTACATGCGCTGCAAAACAGCACACGATTATCTCTTCGGCAGTGTCCCACTTTGTCGAGATGCGCGCAATATGCGCTGTGTGATGTCCTACAAAGAAATTGAAGACTTACTACAAACTTGTTTCGCACCTGTCACCCGACCGAAAACCAAGTACACGGCAAGAATGAGAAATGTTTATTGTTCTAAAGTCATCATTTTAATCAGCTTTGCATTAATAAAAGATCGAAGATTTGCGCGTCCGGTCAGAAATCTTTTTCACGATCGTTAAGTCTACCGTGCATAGTTCGGATGTTGATGGAACGAAATCGAGGACAGGAAGTCCGATGCGATGCCGATGTCGATGTCCAAATCGCGAAATTTAAGCCACCGAAGTAATTAACCCAATAACCTTTGTTCCGGCGCAGTGATGCTGTGAGATGCATAAATAATGCGCATATTAATAATTGTTTTATTATGTCAGTGATGCCCATGCAGCCACAGTCTGCGAACCGGCAAGATATTGGTGAAAACGCACATATGGTGTGTGTCACGCAGCCTCTCATGTCAGCGATTGCTTATTAGCGAGCTGCTTAATTGGTGAAATTAATCGATTCGGCACTCAACTTTCTTTCGCACATAAGTGAAATAGTTTTTTGTCATAGAATAGAAAACAAATTGCAATCAACTCCAAGTCCAAATCAATGCAATATTTGCTGTTGAAAATGTTGTATTTTGCACGCGCAAATATTGAAACCGCGCAGGACTAAAAATCCTTGCAGTGGTCACCATATCGCCATCTATATGCAGCCATCAACAACGAGAATAAGTTATAAATCAACTAAGTAAATATATCCCTTGATTAACAAGCGTATTAACAACCTGATAATGCCTGCTTTTATGCAACGTGCATAATGAATGCCAGCCGCTAAAAATAAAGCAATGCGGACGATTTATGATCGAAACAAGTAACATTTAATACGCCGCCGCGCCGCCTTCATTGAATGCGCTGCGTTGAGTACTTGCAACAAGAAGACGCAAACACGATAAATGCACCATGACAATAAGCACACAGCGCACAGTTTGTAATTGTAATGCGCATGGAGGCCCACCGGCGGTTTTGCAAATCCTTTCAATTTTGTTGTTGGTTGCATTCGCAAAACACGTTTCTTCAACGCGCTAGTATGGCTTTGGCGCATCTTTCATTGCATAATTTCTATTAATAACGCCGACGACGACGCGATGCAAAAAGGCACTTACTGCACGCTTACAAGTTTTCATAAATAATCTACACTTCACGTATGTTATCGCCGCTGGTCGTTTTTTACAGCGTTTGTTGTCAGAAGTGCTGCTTATCGTTTTTATTTGCGCGTCGTCATAAATTGACTAACGAAACAATGTTTGAACGTGCAATACCGGTAATTACAGTAATTGAACCGCGGCAATGCTAAGACGGTTCGATGCATAAATATATTACTTACAAGCGCATAAGTTTCAAGTTTTTTTTTTCTTGTATTTCTTTGGTTCTGTTGTTGCGCTTGTTGTTATATTATAGAATCATAGGCCAGCTCGCCTTATACGGCGCTGAATGTACATAAATAATCACCGCATGCACAATAAGCCCGCTGTGTGTGGAATGGAAAATTAATACCGCTTTATGTTATTAATATTGTGCGGCTTATGCAAACGCAAGTTGACAATGACCAGCCAGCCGAATGGCTTGGAATAATCGCGAGTACAAATCCGGATTTATTGCCGCATGCGTACAAATGTTGCCAATTTGCGGAAAAAATCATTTATCATCTTTGCGAGCTAAGAAGTAAGTTGATAATTTATTGCGGCAGTGTATTGATAAGCAATTGAGGGAAATGCCAAAATTTCAATTTGGTTTTCTTTCTTCAAGTATTATTATATAAGACTTTAACATTATGACGCGTAATATAAAAATTTATTCAAATTCGATAATTACAACTACGTGCCATTAGAATTTCTACGTGGATAAAAAATATTTGTATGCGCATCGATAATAAATCTTTTCTGCTTTTGATCTTTTGCGCAGGCAGCGTCATTTTTATTACTTACGCATTATTATTATTACCACGCGTCCTACTCATCCATTTCTATTGACATTTACTTTTTGCCAATTTCTTGGGCTTATTATTGATATGCCACGATGGGAACAACAATCAGCAAGTAGAAGAAGAGATTGTTTGTGGGTGGTTTCGGCTTCTAACCCAGATCGTAGAATAAAGGACCATAAACTATGCGCGAAAACGCATCGCGATGAATGAATGCGATAAATAAATGTGGAAAAAAATTACTTTCACCGAAATGCGTTGGCCTTTCTCTCTTTCTTCGACCGCACGAAAGCCTTGATACAATGATGAGAGGATGCTGATTAGTTACCAGGCTGTTATTAGCCGGGCGATCGCTTAATACGGTTACCCACTTCTACGTCTGTGAATCAAACCCATCGATCAAGCAATCGATTGCAACGATACTGTCGGAATAAAAATGATTCAACAATGTAATTGCTCGTACGCGTGTATATCCTCTCGAGATTAAATTAACCATCTTAACACGTTACACCTGTTGACGAAGACAAGGTCGGTTCTTCACTTGCTGTCACCGGGACGCAATTACTTTACATTCTCCATCCGCCATCCGCCGGTGTCCGCGCGCGGAGCACTTACATTATATTATATGAGTTATTACTACACATCTCTCATGCGAAACACGCTTCAATGCCTTTGACTTGACGTATTCAATAATAATAATATAATACGATGTAGACATTAAACGTTGTTTGTTTGTGTGTGTGTGTGGAGTCGACCGCCGAATACGTAACCGTTTCGTTATGACAATAATCCTTCCATGCGTATTCTCTTCTCGTACTTACGTGTACTTCTCGTACTCTGGGTGTACTCGCATTCAAGCGCATTAATGACGGGCTGGTGCGCGCATGCCGAGGATGGATGGAAGTCATGCCACATTTACGATTACGCGTGCGCGTTTTACTTTCACTACGTTTGAACCGCCTCAGCATCATGCTTAACGGTTGTTCTCTGCATGCGCTCGCGCGCTCAGCTGTCCTTACCACATGTATAGTTATATACTAACTTACTCTTATTTTTACTCTTCTCAATCACTATGCATAAGAATTCAGTGCTGCTGAATGGGCATGTCGTTAAGTCGTTAAGTTATATCGGCATGAATGTAATGATATAATAAGTCCTCGAGGCTTGCCATGGTGAGGGCGGTGGTGATTTATTTCCTTTACCAGTGATAAATCGAAATAATGTGATTACCAACGAGCACAGCACAATTTATTGTTAGAATTTCTTGATAACTAGTTTTGGCATGCGTGGAAAATCAGAAATGAGCTTATTTTGAGCTGTTCTTGTTATTGTTGATGTCATGCGCGTTAACTATTCAAAGACAACAATCGATTGTCGATTGGAACGATCGATTGATTGGAACGCCCTAGGAAAAGTTATACCAGAAATGCGGTGTTATGTAAGCCAGCCGTGGAGAAGGAAACGAGCCGTGACTAAGCAATAATATAATAATGAAGATTATTCCAAAATAATAAGGCAAACAAAACCATTCGAGGCATTCGATCTAATTGAGATATATTTGTTTTATGTGTTTTTATGTAGGTTTCTTAACTGGCGCACACGTGAGATGCACGAATTTACATTTAAATTATGTTATGCAAATCAGATATGGTTTGGGGTTTAAATCAAATTTAGAAATTTCATATTAATCATCGATTCTAATTTTTGTCACGAATTTGAAATGTTATCTCTCTTATAAAAGCCCAAGTCACTGCCTGCCTGCCTCACTGCCTCACTGACTCACTAACGCTGTTGAAATTATACGATTTTTCAAACTAAAAAAACACTGAAATTTTCAATAA
>JARJDR010000554.1:0-12544 GCA_030264135.1 Myllaena sp. GC000078
TCGTACATAGATAGCGCTAGTCGTATAAATCTATAACTAAATAGTCAACAATTATCAGTTTTTTGTCTAGAACTGTCCGCGTACTTCGAATTCGTTCAACAATTAAGTATTAATGGCTTAGAAATAAGTTTTCGGTGCAGAAATGTTTGTAAATTGAAGAGTATGAGGTAAGAAGGAGGTCGGATAGGTGGGAATATCAGGCGCACAGGCAGAGTTCAATGCCCCGGCACGCGGTTGGTCGACGATGACAGAGGCGGTTGCGTGCGATTCGCTAATAGAGGCGAGGGGCGTGTACAATGCTTACCGACCGCCCAATAACCTCCCGTGGATTACTGAGACAAAATTGCTAATGCGTAATTACCAAACTAATTAAGGTAGAGACTTCCGGTAAAAACTAAAATGATGTGTATCGGAAGGACATGCAGTATGTGGAGTTTCAGATGATATGCCGCGCAGGTTTGGGAGTTAGCAAGGATGTGAGAAAAATGCTTTGTTCTCTCTACTTGGAATTCGGAATTCTTACAACGTAAAAACAAATTAATTAAGTAAGTAATGTTAATTAGCAAATACAAATTATTGTAAAACATCAATAGGTTTTTATTGCTATAGTAAAATATATCAAATTAATTAAAATTAAAACAAAATAAGTAACACCTGAAACTTTGAGTGTTGAGCTAGTGTTGTTTAACTATATTTTACTTATCTTCAAGTGGTTTTGAATTGAAGAAGAAGTTGAAGCCAAAGACGACATATGTTAATATTTTATGTCCTAACCGCAAACCGCCAAACCACCACCATCATTATGACTTAAGTCATGGGGTAGTACCTAAGTATGTCGCGTCGCAATGAATGCAAGCTGCGACGCAGGGTAATGAGCGATGCCCCAAACAATAAAAGGAACAGGTGGCAAAAAGGTTTACATACGCGTGTCATTGTCTACTTCCTAGGGTTGCTTCCAGACGATGAATGGAAAACGGAATGAAACGAATGAAAGACGATAAAAAATGTTCCAGGGAGGAAACGCAATGAAATGCCTCTCTCCGTCTCCCACGGGAGTACTTCCCTTTTACGATCTGCTGAAAAGTGTAACTTACCTTCGAAGGCGAGGACGCCTATAGCCAGCCAGGATGAATCATAGACTAATTGACAGTAAACGACTGCTGCTGTTGGCGTCCGCGCGTCCCGTCCGTCTGGTTGGGCGCGCCTGCTGCAAACGCTCACGCTTGCACACACACCACCACAGACGAAACCGGTCGACGTTGCCACCAGTTGCCGCTAGCACACACCACGTCTCCTTCCCCCTAAGGGATTAGAGGGAGCGCGCGATAGAGTTGCGCACGCTGGCAACACTGCACGCGTCGCACTCTTGCGCACGGTGCGCAAGAAGGATGGATGAGAGGTGAAGTTAGCTACGACCTACTGTTTGTATTCTATCTTTATCGTGACAAAAGTAGAGTGAGTGAAGAAGAGGCTGTCACGTAGGTGGTGGTGAAATGTGCCTCGTCACCACACACAGGCAGGCACTAAAGGAAAGATTTCATGATGAGGACGAGAACGAGAACACGACGACGAATACCAAACACTTTGCCGACCAACCGATGAACGAACACGGGCGTTGGTTGCGCTCGCTGTAAAGAACAGTGTGAATAGGGTAAGCTAAGTTAAGAGTTTTTGGATAATTTTTATATTACAAATATGCAATTATTAGCATCGCACTGCACATTTTATGAAAATATATACATAAATAGTTGAGTTATGAGATGATTACAAGGGTGGGTGTGTCGTAATGTAGTGTTTTGTGTGCGTGTGTGAGGTTTGTATTTGCAGGAGACAAGTAATATAAGATAAGTAATAGACATGGATAGAATCGAGCCGTAGTGTCTCTTTACAACGAAATAACCCTAGAAACCTAACAAAAATCCACAAGCAATAAACAATAAATAATCGCGATCGCAACAAATGATCAACAAGATGATTTCCCTGTCAGTTCTTTGACGCACTGCTGCTGGCCGCCGTTGCCGTGGCGGTGGTGACGGGTGGCAACGCCAGCGGTAACGGCGTCGTAGGCGACGGCAACCCCAAACTCTGCAAGTACTTCTCGTACTGCGCTATCGCCCCCCCGGCGCCACCCCCACCGGTGGGCGACATCATACTCAACCAGTTCTGGTGCATCTTCATCAGCATCGCCTGCTGAATCGCGGCGACGGTTGGATGCGCTGACTGACGCGGTTGCAGCGCCGAAAACGCACCAGGCACTTGAAAACTCGCGCTTACCTGCGCCAGATTCTGAATGTTGTACTTCTCCTGCAGCTGGTTCACGTCCAATTTCGGCTTCTCCTGTTTCACCCCCGCTGCCGCCGTTGGGGATGTACTACTGCTGGTGGTGGATTTGGTGGATTTGGTGGTGTTGCTGGGAGGTGGTAATGCCAATTTCGGAGCGATCGGCACCGATGGCATAGGATGCAGCACCGCCTTCGGTTTGGGTTTGGCAATGCGGGGTGCCTTGGGCGCTTTCGGCACCACCGTCGGTGGGGTGCTCGTCGTCGACGTGGGCGAAGGCGAGGAACTTGTTACATTTGGTGATTTCGCTGACGGCGATGGTGATTTGACTGACACGTTCAACTCCTTCATCGGTGGCTTGTCGGCCGGTTCGATTTTCGTCGTCGACGTGACCACATTCTCCTCGCGATCTTTTGTGCTTACTGATACCGAGTAGTTCATTGCCAGTGCGTTGGAGTGGAGATTCGCCAAGAGTTGCGTTTCACCGGTCGGTTTTTTCAGCCGCGGAATCGCAACCTTCCCCTCGGCGTTTGTTATCATCGGTGGTTTTCCAACTTTGGCTTGTTTTGGCTTTTTCTCTTTTATTACTGGCGGTGGTATCATTGTTTCTTTCGTCTTCTCTTTTGACTGCTGACTAAACAATTTTGAAGCAATGTCCAGAATATGAACACGTTTATTAATGCTCATAGCTCCTGCGCCTGCTTTTTCATCCACAATGGGATTGCGCAGCGTCTCCTCAAACATCTTCTGGAAGGAAGCGATTGGCCGCGCGCCATTAATCGGCGCTGTGGATGGCACCAGTTTCGGTAAGTTCGGATGCAGACCAACTTTAGCCTCCTCCACAACTTTCGGCTTCTCCATGGTGATCGTAATCGACAATTCGGTGTTCTCACCATTGCCACCACCACGTTCGTCTTTCTTGGGTAGACTACCGCTGGGGATGTTATCAGGCACCATTTGCAGTTGCATCGTGGTACCGACCTTCTCCAGCTTCTCCTTATCACTAGCCTTCGCATTAAGTTCCTCGATAATAACCGGCAACTCAACAGATTTCGACTGCGTTTGAGGTGGTGCTGATGGCAGCTGCGCAGTCTTATCCGGTTCCCGTACCTCGGGTAGCTTAAGTATCTCGATATGATTGATCACCGGCTTCATAAGCGTCTCGGGCGCATCGCGACCGCCATTCACGCACGTGATCGACAAACTCGACGGAATTTTGCAAGTGTTGAGCAGATTCTTGAGATGCGGTTCGGATTTGATGTCCACCTTGCGCTCCTCTATAGTCTGGGAAGAAGGAGGAGGAGGAGGAAGAAGAGGAGGAACAAGATGCGTGGGTGGTGAAGGTATCTTGAGCGGTGCTAATGCAGGCAGAGGAATCGGTTTGGGTAGCAACGGCACCAAACCCCGGACAATTGGTACTTTCTTACGCATGATTTTCGGTTTCCTCTCCTTTTTATCCTTCTTATCTTTCGCAAGTTTGTAGCCGACCAGCGAGGGTTTACTGTACGCGAGGGGTAGTTTACGCTTGTGACTGTTGATACTCAAAGTGGGACCTTTGGGTGGCTTTGGCGGTTTCACCATTTTCGGGAACGGAGGAAGATGTCTTTGGCTAAAGGCTTGCTGCGCGAGTTGGCGGCGTGCGGGTGCGAACGCTTCACCCGCGCGACGGACGCGTAATCCAAATATTTTCAGGAAGTTTTGCTGCGCGTTCTCTGTCTCCACTCCTACCTTCTTTTCCTCCTGCACTGGTTTAATATCCAACTTTGGGCTTTTTGGGCTTGAAGCACTTGGTTTAGGACTTAATTTCACCGGACTTTTAGCACCGTCCTCTTCTTTAGGAACTATTGTCAACTTCATAAAAGTATCACCCACCTCGTCCAACTTGGGGCGTTTAATTTCCGCTGGTGGTATTTCACTACCCGCGCGTTTGCTGGTTGGTGGCAGCACTTCCACTTTGATTTTAGGCGCGCACTGTTCTGTTTTGAGCACTTTCGGAGCGCACTGTTCAGTTTTGAGCACTTTCGGAGTACTGCTAGCAATGGGCGAATTGATCACAACTGCACCAGTTTGGAAGCGCACTGATTTCACTTTCCGCTTGCGTTTGAGCGCTGTTTTAGGGGTTGTAGTAACCCTCTGCTGTTGCTGCTGGTGTCGTAGCAGTGACTCTTTGGCGGCGGCAGCGGTGTCGTAGTAGTCGAAGCGCTTGTGCAGCTGCCCGATGTCCGTGATGCGGAAGAAGAACTTCATCGGCGCGTTGCGCTTCCAAGAGTAGATGTAGGCGATGTCGATGAGTGTGTAGTGGTCGGGCAGCGGGACGCGTTTATGCAGGATATCAATCTGCACATCATAAACCTCTTTTGTTGAAATCAAACTCTTCCCTTAAACCTTCAAACTTACATGAAATCGCAAAGTATCCACATTGTACTTGTTGCGAACAAACTTTTTGAGGACATCGACGCGACACATGCCCGGACATTGCAGATACCGCCGCATTTGGCTCTCCGACAACCCCATCATCGCCGCGGAGTCTTCAGTACTCTTCGCTGGTGGTGGCGGCAGGAGTATAGCGCCGGGCGTCGAGTCATCGCTAACAGAGGAGAGACATACAATCAGCCCCCGTTTTGCCGAAAGCGAGGAGGATGCGAAGACGTAAAGCGTGTATTGTGTTACCGGCGCGAGCGGCGCAAAACTTTCCATCGGCCGAACGGAACACGGAACGGAACGGAACGCGCGCGCTAGCGAGCGAACGAGCGTGCGAGTGCGAACGGCATGGAACGGCATGAAGAGTACGAATATGAAAGTGTACACTACGTAAGTAATATACTACCACAGGGAACGAACGACGCTAACGCTCGGTACGCGCGCCGCGCGGAGATATTTACGATGCGTACCACGGCTGCAACACGCGCGACAGAGACGACCGCCGTGCGCGTTCGTTCGCCTTTATGAGGACGACGTCGACGACGACGACGACGACGACAAACGGCGGCGGAGTCGTCCTCCTCGCCCGTCGTCAACCAAACCGTGAAACTCGAAACAGCTGGCGTATGTATTCTTATTCTATATACTCCGGCGAGCTTATAACTTTGAAGAACTATGACAATGCCGGGTGACAGCGAGTCGGGTCGGTCGGGTTAGCGCTAAATTGTAATCGAAAACGTTATTGATTCTTTTGTATCAATATCATGATCGTATTTTTTGCATATACAAGACTGGCTCTTATTGGCTGAAAATCACTTTCTTCAAACTTTGACGTGTCTTATTCAAAAATCGCAACTTTTAAAGATTTTCAACCGAATTGACGACTTCTTTTTCTTTTCGACCATTCTCTTCCCATCATAGTCCTTTACTTCCGCCCTTATTAAATCTTTAAATGGCTTATTAATGTAAATGTACTGAGTTTGCAAATAACGAGTCATCCCTGATCAAACTGTTTAAATGTCTTGAAGAAATCGTCCATTATCAATGATAATATTCTTCGTTTAGAACGATTCTTTTTAGGGAAAGGGGGCGAGCCAGGAATGCACCCTGTTGTGCGCAAGGAAGGAAAAGAGGGCAGTATGCAGCGCCGAAAAGGGCAGTTTGGGATTGGGATGGCCGGCGGCGGCGGTGGCAGCTGGGGGGATGCACAAGCGCACAGCACACGCGACCAAAATCGATATCGTCTATAAATAATGCACTTGCGTTGGTCCGAGCCCAACCAACACCAAACGCGACATTACCCTGATCACCCCCGCCGCGCATCTCTAGATTAATAAATACCTGATATACTCAATGCACAGACTGAACTTGTCCTGCGCATTGAAGATGATACGCTCAGTATCGTCGCCGCGTTGCTCGGGCGACAAGTGTCCAGTAGGATGACCGGCAGCATAAAACTGCCTTCGGCGTGTCATCTCATTCACGTACAACTCTGGCACCAGCTTGTAGACGATGTCCTGCAGAGTCTTATCTAATCTAAAGACACCCAGTCAAAAACAATAACAACCTAGTTCTGCGTTCAGTGTAGAGGGAGGCGACTTACTTCAAATTGGGTTTCGCCTTATTCACCACCACATTGCACTCTGGACAGTGGCTGTTCGCCTGGAGGAACTTAATGATGCAACTGCGACAAACTACCCTCCCCAACATAGGTAAATATTTCGTAAACAACGTAAAGAAGAGTAAAGTGCTTACAGGAATGAAGGCATTCCGAGATGGTAGTCGCATCAACCAAATACCCCTTGCACAGCCAACACGTGAGGTAAGAGTTGACCTCGTGCAACTTAATACGCGCCGGCGATGATGATGATGATGAAGATGACTGCGGTTGTTTAGCCACGGAACGTATGGCGCTAACCGGCATGGTGGTGGCGGCAGCAGTCGCCACGTGGTCCGGCGGAGGCGACGTTTTCAACCGATCATCCGCCAACACGGTGACGTCCTCCTCATTGAGCTGCTGCTCGATATTCGTCATCTGCAAACCCTTACGCGTTTACAAAAAGGCTACCTCAACCCCCCTACCACAAAACCCTTCGCGGCTTCGCGAGCAAACGCATGAAGAGAAATGGAAATTGCCTGCTTGCCAGCAAGCATAACCTAACGGCACTGCCTGCACTGCCTGTCTGCAGCGTCTCCAGTCTCCTTAGACTTAGGGGTGTCGGAGACAACCCAAAAACCGGTACAATAAGTAATGCAATTTGTTTACCTTACAGAAGGAACTCGGCTAATCCAAGGGAAGCGCAATCACGCGATATTCGATCACTGCACACCACCCATGTTACCGATATTACGAAATACTTGCACTTGGGGATTCTGGCAGCGTCACACGACAAACGCAACGCAACGGCAACGGCAACGTCACGGCACCCGGCCCCGCGATTGATTACAAACATGCGGTGTGGGCACCACGAACAACTCTACTGTGCGCTCTGGCTCTCTCGCCCCGAGAGAGACGGAATAGGCCAACGCACGAGACGCAACGATCGAAGCAGCGCAACCCGAACGAACGATGAGCGACGCGACGCCAACGACGGCGCTCGGCACACTGGCTGGCTGGCTGGCGCGAGCGCGAGGCACATCGATGTTCGTTCGTTCGTTCGTTTCGGTGCGCCCGCAACCGAACGCAGTCCGTCGGCGTCGTGTGCAGCTGGGGGTCGCTGTGTGTGAGTGTAGTACCGTATACATACACAGTTTGTTGGTTGAGTGCGTGAGGTTTCGTGCGCGTTCGTGGTGAGGTATATAACGGGCCACAGCGACGGCGCTTATATACCCGTTCACTCTCCCCTTATTTACCTCGCGCCGACGCGACTCCGCAGCCGAGTCGGAGGAGAGCTTCACGCAAACGCACGGTGTTGTATTGCGCCTGGAATTGGAATTCGAGTTGGAGCTTTGCTGCGTGCGATTGGCGACGTGTTGGAGGGCTCGTTATCATCAATACGCTAACGAAGTTAATTTCTTTGCCTGCATACACAACAAGAGGTAAATATAGCTTGTTTTTTTCATACTTAAGTCGTCTTATTGTTAAATCATCTCCTTAATTCAATTGTTTTCGGTTTGTCAGCAAAGTGTAATATGTTTTTTCAGAAGAACAGGGTGTCTCCCTGAAGAGTGTTTTAGGTTAGGGTGAGGTTCTGTGATGATTTGCAGACTGGCTCAGAGTGTTACAGTAGGAGATATAGACGGGTCGGCACATAGAGTTATTTACTCAGCGGGCCGTTGCGTGCGTTTGCGAGCTGGTATATAAGCTTCACTCAACGCCAGCATGACGATACGAGCAAGCGAACGAACGAAGGAAGGTAGGTAGAAAGAGAGTGGCAGCTTAACCAGATGTGCTCGACGTTCGACGTTCGTCGCTCCGACTATGTACTACGGATGGAAAATAAGGGGGAGACTCGCGAACGAAGCCCAGCGGCACCGTATTGTGTATATACAGGAAAATAATATATGGATACGAAATGAAATGCAGCGTCGGGGTTTTAGGGTCTGCTGGGCTAAGTACATAAGATAATGAATGGGTAAGAGGAAATAGCACTACGTGAATGCGCCCTTTTTTATCTGTTTTCTTTCCAAAAGCAGAATTTTTAGCTCGTTAAAGCCCTTAGGTGTCGACTACCACCTATGTGGCGACTAGGAAATAGTAATTGTACCTAAAAATACCAAAAACCACCTGTTGGTTTGCCAACGTCATAGTAAGCAATCGATAAAAACCACCCCCGCACTCGTCCACCCCTGTCCCCTGTTCACTTAGGTACCTTTTTTGGGAGGGGGAGGCGGCAGTGACTATTTTTATGCTTGGAGATTGAAATCTAGAATTAATCCGCTTCCTCTACATCTTCTACTACTACTTCTTCTTCTTCTTCTTCTGGTTCTTCTCGTTGAACGTGGTAAAAAGCCATGGGAACGGAAACGCTCCGTCCGAGAAAGGATGCGAGAGCACTCCGGCTCAGGAAGAGCCAACCTACATCTCACTCCCTCCATGAGCAAACTCTCACAATTGAGAAAGAGCTACACCGATGGTTTGGGTTAGATGTGGAAGAAGGAAGTGCAGTGCGGTGGTGTGTCTGAGCTTGCAGTAGGGGACTTATATTCGGGCGCCGGCCGCAAGAGAGATGGATGCGCGCCACACGAAATGCGAGGCACGGTGGGGAATTACGACCAACAACAGCGGTGCAATCGTGGTTGAATATACACTCGCGACCAGCCGATTCAAGGGACACCCTTGCCCGATCGATCTTTTATAAGAGTCACTAATTGCAATGACTTAAACACTTTCAGTTTGCTGGTTTCTTCAGTTTGTACTTTGCAAACGTGAAATGGGCAAAGTTGGTCTTAGCATTGAGTAGTGCCACTTAAGTAGAGTTGAGAATGTTGTGTAATGGTCTGTAGATTGTTTTGTTTGTGCAGCGCGCCGGAACCGAGCGGGCCTTAGATGACAGCGCCTACCTACTTGATTAAATGTTGACGTCATTGTAACGTCACTGCCAGAGCATCATAATTAATTTCGGGAGGAAAATGTGCATTTTTCCTATCGGTTATTCATGTGATGCAAATTTATATTGGTAAAACACCCTCTCCCTTTCCCCCCCGACCTCCCTGACTAAAAGTATAGACAGTCATTTGGCTGAGTTCCCACACCGGATGTGGTTTGCATTCGGATTGGAGCGGAACGAAGGGCCCTTTTCAGTTCAGGTTGACTCTCTGAAAACCTATCCCAACCGAATCCCAGATCCTAGGTTCGGAGAAGAAGAAGGGGAAAACATAAGTTCATAGAGATAATGCGAGTCATTTCTATGCATAATGCATGCCTGTCGCGCCGGAACCGACCCGAAAACAATGCAAACAAACCTCTTCTTCACCACAGTCAGACACTAACTAGCGAGACTAGCGAGTGCCGCGCTCGGACTCGGGGAATGATCGATCAGCCGGCGATCTTGTGATAAACCAGGCAGTGTCAATTAAGCCCTCCGAAAAAAGGGTCGTTGGTGTCCTTGGCCCTTGGCGACAATACCACCACCAGCATCATCATCATCATCATCATCGGTCAATTAATTGTTGTTCGCTGGCGCAATTTCACTGCTACTCATTTTACGCGCTGAATACGCGTCGAGTGAGTGTGTGAGCGTGCGTGCGTGTAACTCACTTAAGTCAGAAGTCAGCATTCTCGAGCGTGCCCGCGTGCGTGCGGGTTATTTATTCGACGGCGCGCCGCGTCGAACGTCGAATAAACGCACTTATATATTAAATGCGACGTTGTTTATTTCGACGTAACTCATTCGATGACGCCGGCGTGTCGCTTATATACTTGCCGCAGCGCTCGCAGCTCGCTTATATACCCATTTAGCCATTTATATTCATTTATGTATAGCCGTTGTATTCGTTCGGGCGCGTTCGTACACCGCCGTTGCCGCCGCCGCCGCCGTCGAGTGTGTTGTGCGCAGCAGTTATCGCATTAAGCAGTCGGCGTCGCGCACGGCCTATGTGTCTGATTGTGAGCTGAGGACCTTCATATGCGCATGGGTGTAGAGGTGCGCTTATGCGCGAGCCGCACGTCATTTTATTGCCTCTCGCACCATATCTGTAATCGGAAATGTGTGCACGTAGCACATCACATGTCCTCACTCCCCATCTGTATCTACAGACAGGTCGCTTAAAAGAGAGAGAGAGAAAGAGACAAATCCTATAAACTCGTTTGGAGCAAAAGGGATGAAGGGTTGTGCCTGGATTGGGAAGGGGAAGGGTTGTGGGGGAGGTTGAGTAAGTGGATTGTAATCGTATTATCTATGCGCAGACAGTAAAAGACAAAGAATGCTCAATCAATACGGGCGATTATGCAGTCATCTATCGGCATTTACATAACGTGTCCTGGCGCGCGCGCGCGCGACGCTGACGATATGCACGCGGACGCGTTGCGGATTGACTGGATGATGTGTTTTAAATGTTACGCGCAAAAAGCGTCGCGAGCCGTACGGCGAATATGAAAGTTTTTAGAAAGTTGCGAACACCGTCCCGTCCGTCGCCGTCGCATTGGTGCCAAGTAGGCTTCTCACATTGCGCGCAGCAACGGCCGTCGCCGCCGCCGCCGCCGGTTTCACGCGATTTACATCGAGCCATGGCCATCTATACTTAATCGTATTTAGGTGCTGCCGCACTCGTCCAGAGCACATACATACTCGTATGTATGTACCGAGAATAGTGTATGTGCACTGTTTATGCGACGCGATTGAAATGCCTCGAATCGTATGAAATATCTGGAATATAAGCCGGAAACTTATAGAATATGTAACTCTACTCATTAGGGAAGTAATTAGCAAATTTTATCGAAATCCCTGCAGGCAAACGGAAATTATGGGCAAAAGTGTCCAAATTGAGTGTTTGGCCAGAAAATGATGCCGGTAATAGGTTAATCTTGATTTTTACGAAAAGTATTTGAGATATTGACTTGAAACTCACACAATGGTTAGATAAACATCCCAGGAAGATAACCCGAAAGTTTTGATGAAAAACATTTAGTCGTTTTGAAATTAATGGGAAAAGTGCCAAAATGGCCAAATTTTCGAGGATTTTAAAAATATTTCAAAACAATTGCAAGGTCCATCAAACGATGCAGAATTTATTGTAGAATCAATGGTGCAGACCTGAATGTTGTAGTGTTAACGGTTTCCGAGAAAATTGCCCTCAAAGTTTGAAGTTGGCCAGCCGAAGCCTTACTGTGATCGCAACCGTAAAACGTTGAATACTCACAAACTACTTGGAATATTATAATGAAATTTACAACGCTTGTTCTTTGAGAGATGCTGAGTCGGACTGTAAAAGAATTATAGAAATTCAATAACTACTTTGCAAGTTATCGCATATTTCTCTAGACTTAAACATTATCGCCATGATTTCCCCAGGGGATTGCCATCGATTTCAAGGACTAATCAAAATTATACAAGATTCGTAAATATTGAGTTTAATGCGAAATTTAGCGAGGAATCGAATACCGTTTTCCGTTTTACTCTAACTTTAACGGTTTTCCGGAAATGGGCCTTTTCCTGAAAATATCGCACGGACAAAGTACCCCAATTAATCACTACCAACGAGAATGCGAACTTGCAAATAAACTAATTGTGAGAGAAGAAAAATTCCGAAATTCGTTGTGGTGACGCGCGATCGCTTTGGTCCAATCAGACGGCGGCATTCTTAAACTTCATCGCATGCATATTGCGATAGTGCGTAAGCAAGCACACGTTCGTTAACGACGGCTAGGCAAGCCACTCGACGCATGCAAGTCGGCCGTGGCTGGTTCGTGCTTCTTTGTTGGGCAAACGCCGTGTGCGCGTTACGAAACGAGATACTACAGTGAGCGAGCGCGAGTTGTGCTGAGCTATCGATCCGTAGCTCCAAACGCGACGCACACACAAACCCATGCGCAACGCCACTGTCCTAAGCGACAGTCCATCCATCCATCCTACTCGCGCCCACGTTGTGGTCATATTGCGGGGTCCTTGTTGGATTAGTTACAGATCGATAAGCGGTGCGCGCGCGCCTTGGCAACCAACATAGGACGACGACGACGACGACGAACGTGGACGGAACGAACGAAATAAAAGCGTAGGCCCGAGAGCCATGTGGATGGAATGTAGGGGAATTTCGTGGCGAGCGATGCGCTGCGCAATTGATCTCCACTCCATCCAACCCAGCAACATCGCATTGATGAAAACCAAACGCAGCGCCTGGATTAGGAGCGCAGCATTCGCTTTCGTTTTGTGATAGAGAGAGACTCAAAGCTGAGGCATTTTCG